>NJDC01004321.1:47464-62480 GCA_002245475.1 Calephelis virginiensis
ATTCTGCTCAACAGTTCTTAAAATGACATAATAAGTATTCAATAAAATGCATGTGATGTTTTTGAATACTAAATTTTATAAAATCCACTTTAAACCGTTCAGTCAAAGCTGAAAAACAGCAAAATGTAATGTTTGCACGGGTATAAAATATGCTTTTTTTTTTACTTTTAAGCATACAAAGGGACATAGGAAGAGTCTTTGTTTTATACTATGTAGTGATAACTGATCTTTACCATATAAAGTAAATATTTGCAGGCTTAAACATAAACATTGTTTAACTTTAAATCATCAATTTAAGTAATGTTAACAAAAACAAAAATTCATAAAAGGCTATTCATAGTAGACTTGTTATTGCTCGGTCACAATAAGGATCGCTCCGTACTAGTACAGTTATTTGAATGTACTATTTCGGACTTCTAGTACTATTAGTTCGGTAGTACATCAGAAATAGTTACGTCTTATTATTCTCACGTGGGTCACGGAATAAATTATATTTTGATTTTCCTTTATGCTTTATGAAAAGTTTTATCTCCATTTGTAGGGTCATTTTTAGAATGGCTTATTTAAAAATCAAAATGTTCACAACAATTGGTATTTTTCCATTTTTGTTGTTTATTTATGTTATATTATAATTTTTTATAAAAAATATTTACATTATGTAAAATATGTTTCAAATGTTTATCAACTTATTTACAACTAGCGGCCAGCCCCCACTTCGCACGGGATTAGATATAAACCTTCCTCTTCAATCTCTTTATCCATTAAAAAAACCGGATTAAAATCCGTAGCGTAGTTTTAAATATTTAAGCATACATAGGGACGTAGGGACAGAGGAAGCGACTTTGTTTCATACTATGTAGTCATATTTATCAAATTATTTCTAATATTCATTAAACTAATTAACTATGATCTCTATTACAATGACGGTAAAACTCAAAATAACATTCAACAATTTGTTATTCTCGTTCAATCACATATTAAACACGGTGTCCAATAGCAGCGCGCAACAAACAATTCATTCTTCGTATTCATATTTAATTCTGTTCTTTGATATCATTCCGTACTTGATGAAACATTGGGAACGAGATGTACTAAATGCATGATTAAGCATAATGTTACGGAATAGTTCGTTCTAGTACTGTCAACTGAATTAATTCTTATTAGTTCTTAGTACGTGAACTAAGCAAGCCTAATTTAGAGTTAATCATTTATTTAAATTATTTAAATATGCTCTTAAATAGATGTCACTTTGAAGAACATTTACTGCACATTGTGACTGTTTTTAAATAACACTTCGTACAGGTATCTCATTCTTTTAAAAGTCCTAACTTGTTCATGCCGTACTCCACCAAGTATTTGGTGCTTTTCAAGCTTTTCCTTAGCGAATTTTTTGGCGTTGTGCGCTCTAAAATTATGCTTGTACTTGGACAACCTCTAGAAGCATCTGCACAATGTCTTACTTATTGGCTGCAAAATTAAAAAAAACTCTGTCTCATCAATAGTTCTGTGGCATAACCACGAATTATAGTATATATTACATTACCGTGACGAAAGGTACAAACAAAATGCTTACAGTGTACTTTTTAGAATCTAAATGGTTAAGGAACACCCTCCATATTAAATCCACATCTTCTGACACAGCTGACGGATGATGCTCGCAAATGGTGCCTGAAAAATTTTTTTTTTGTAATAAGATTTAAACTCTGTCTCCCTAACAATTATTTTGTTGGAAGGGAGACAGCACTAACTGTTGCAAAGCAGTACAGAGCCCCGTTAGTACATACCCAAGCTAGTAACTATCAAAGCTGAAGGAAAGCCTGAAAATCGGTGCTTAAACAAGTTTGCTTTAACAAATTATACCCAATGATTTCCCTTTTCTTCTTTTTGATTTAACTCTCTAAAATTTTATTTTGTTACAATATATAATTTATCTTATTACATGTCATTATGTTAGTAATTGTTTATTGTCTTCTGATGTGATTATTAACAAATTTTTCTCTTCTTCCTTATCTTTTATTCTACTTTGCAGAATAGAGCGTCTGCCTCCCTGTGCCAGGCAGCACGTAAAAAGCGAGCATAGGCTTACCGTCACTAACACCGTGACATCTGAGTAGGTGATATATTTTTGCAGTAACACGCCCGGATTGACACCACCGCCTTACCTATTTCTGCCGCTATAACGTCAGAGCTTGCCGTTAACGTGTGTCGGTTCAAAGGATAAGTTAGCCAGTAAACTTACTTATGCTTGAGCCCTAACATTCCGGCTTAAGGTTGGCTGCTTACCATTGCCATATTTGGTGTCTCTAGGCAGCGTGAGTTTCTTACCTTCAAATGCGTCTGCTTGTTTGCCTTCCAAGATCATAAAAATAAAATAAATATATTTCTTTCATTTCACAATGTCATCACATAGAATATAGATCATGATTTAAACTTACCAATAAGCTTTGCCAAAGGTGCCTTGCAAGTGTTGCCCTCTTCAAACAATCCCAAATGTCGTTTGATATGACTAGCTCCAACTTCTGACCGACATGAAATGTTTTTGAGACACTCCAAAGCTTGTTGTTTGATGTGAGCATCATATGGTAGGAGACATACCTAAAATATTTAGATTTTTACCCAGTTGCATTTCATACATACCTTTAAGAAATAAAATGTTAAATATCTATGTATCTAACAAAATATTTAAGACAAAGTTGGGTTTATTACAACACTTATCTCTGGAACTGCTGGACGAGTCAATTGCACAATAACTATTAAAACATTAAAAAAGTTGTTGAAAAAATTACTACCTAAATCAAAGTTACGTTTTCTGTCCCTTTCTATGCTTAAATCTTTAAAACTACGCAACAGATTTTGATGCAGTTTTTTAATAGATAAAGTGTTTAAAGAGGAAGGTTTATATGTATATTTTTTACACGTGAGAAGACGGGACATTGCTTATAAATAAAGAAATTTAGTAACTTTGCTTTTAAGTTTGCAGCTTTTTTACAAACGTGAGGCTTTGCTAAATAACAATGTCTTTACAAAAACTTGGCATTTAAATAAACTTTAGATTACCTCAACAATATCTTCGTAATAACTCTCTATGATTGGATGAAGAGTAATAATTTTGGAAAGGAGTTTTAAAGACTCTGCCACCACTTTACTCCATACATCACTTGTTCTTTTATCTCTTATAAAGTCAAGAAATTTGACGGGCTTTTTAAATAGTGTTGCTATTATCCAATCTGTAACAGCAGAAAATGTAAACAAAATTTTGCAGAGACAGAGACTTGAAAAAGATGATATATTAATAAACCAAATATTTTCCTATCCAAAACTATATTAAAAAGAAAAAAAAAGTATCTTTACGCCCCTATAAGAAAGTAAGTCCCTCAATGTGGTGGCAAGCCTATTTCTAACCGGCCACATATCCGATCCCAGACAATCAAATTTTTCAGAAAATTGAAAATACACATTTGTTGTGTAACAGTTATTTGAAATGCAGTGTGATACTTTGCATGTTTTTTTGGTATTCAATAGGGTACTAAAGGCTTGCATTGTCTGAATATTTTCTCCTCTCAAGTAAAACTAATGAAATTGCAATAACCGCAAGACAAGCAACACATTGTTGGTAATTCTGCTGTTCACAAACTAAACTTACATATTTTAGATGCATGCTATCTTTTTCAAATGAAACAAAAACAAAAGCGATGGAACATTTTAGACATGTCAGACTAGTCCGAACATGTCAATTTTGGATGTTTTTAAGCTAAGTTTTCCAAGTGATCGATTAAACATACTGTAGAAATGACAAATACGGTCTAATTTGACAGCACTAAACGTGTTTTGTTTCTTTCTGTTACTTTTGTTAAAAGAACACAGCGATAACTTAAAATTAGTTCAGAGAGTGCGAAATAAAATTACCACCATTATCATTTAAATAAAAATCAAGTAGGTAGGTTGTCTTCAAGGAAAGAGTGAGTAGGGGATACCTCTTGAATTAGTATACTTATTACTTTTTAGCCTTGAATAGAAAAACATGTGTGTATTACAAGTTAGATGTGCATGGGTAAGTATTACTGTGTTATAATAAAAATATCACCAATTTCAAATGGTGCCAATTCTTTGTGAAGCACAACTTCTGCAGTCTTTAGGATATAAGTCAAATTCTTTGGCTCCACAGGTGCCTCATATTTATTTATTAACAACTCCCATTCATCCATGATCTGAAAATTAAAGTAACAAAATTACAGAAGGAAGAATATATCCCTGTTAAAACTAATGTCTAAAAGTTAAGAAATGTGTCACTTTCATACAGTGGGATACAGGAGGGATGTGGATTTGGGATGGGGAAACAAGTAATGTCACAAAAGCAAGGTCCTCCTCTTCCAGAAATATTTTAAATTTTCAACAGCAGTTTTGGGAAAAATTTTGAAAAGCATTTTATAAAAACCCTAAAAAAGAAGTATTTTCAGGCTTTAACTTTTCTTTCAAAGGGGGTATGGTTCACACCTCCATCACAACAAACTACAACATTTTAATAACAGATGTTTGTGAAGTACAATACGAACGAAGAAGAACTTAAGGTATCATGCCCATCATCTCGATGCGTGGCGATCTACAACTGTGCGATTCCGAAGACATTTTTTACCTCGTATAACACCTTTGTGGAATCAGTTACCGAGGGCGGTATTCCGAAACGATTATGACTTAGAAACCTTCAAGAAAAGAGCGTACGCATTCCTTAAAGATTGGCAAAGCATCTGTGATACTCCTGGTGTTGTGGATGTCCGTGGGCAGAGGTGATCACTTTCCATCAGGTGACCCACTTGCTCGTTTGCCTCCTCTTCTATAAAAAAAATATATAAAGAAGAATAGCAGATGTGTTGTGAACTTTTTTATTATTATTACGGTATGCCTGAAACTTTATTAAAATCCAGGCTATTTGCAAAAATATTACATAGCAACATAGTACAGGAAATTAATAACAACAGAAAATCTGTTATTATTAATTTCCTTTATCATAAATAATTTAGTAGGTCTATGCAAATAAAATAAATTCTACTTACTTTTTATTTCCTTGGACTATTAGAAAACTTCAAAGTAAACTACAATAGTTTTTACAGTTTAAGGTAGGTACTTATCACTTAATATTTCAGTTTTTACTTTATGTTTGTTTAGTAATAACATTTATTTTGCATTTGCCGGCTGCCGCGTATATAGGGATGTAAACGATAAATCGATGATTTAAAACATCGAAGTATTGTTCATAAACATCGATGTTAAACAACAAGAAAACATCGATACATCGTTCATTATAAACGATGTTTCATGAGCGATGTTCTATTGCAGTGTCATCTCTTTGTTAGTTAATAATATACATATTATATAATCTTAGTCACTCGCACGTCATTGTATTTTCTATTTTTGTCTCATTCTTACGCTTAAAGGGAGCAAAAGAACGAACCTCTGTAGGGTTGTCGAATAAATATCGATACATCGATATATCGATATCTTTTCATTGATAAATCGATATTTTCGACCGATACATTTTGCAACGATATATCGATATATCGATATTAAATAGTTTTTATTTGGTTGGTAGACTCAATCAATTTGTTGCTAAACTGCTTTTTAATGTGGTACATAAGTTCAGTAATTTCATTCAATTTTGTATCTGACCAGTCTGTATGGGCTCAGATCCCATGCCTTCTTGCTTCACCAAAAAAACATTCATTTCAATTATTTTTTCATTCAATTATCTCTATGGCCTATGCATTATTTTGTATATCCGTTAAAACCTAACGTTAGTGATTACTTGCTCAATGCTAACCTTATTTCTGCGTTTAAATAGATTATCGTCTACAATCTTTCTAATTTATTCAATAATAAATTCAAGTACATAAACAAAATAATTTAAATTTAAGCTGTCTAGTCATATTATCTAGTGTCGTGTGGAACTTTTAAAAAAATGACAAACAAAACGTTTCATGTAATCGGCGTCGAAAAGTTATATATTAAACCAGTGGTAATTCGACAAATTTAGCTGCACATCTAAAAATAAACATCACCATGCGTTTTTACAACTTGAAAATAAAAACCCAAGGTCAAGTAAAATGAATAATATTACACCAAGTTCTTCACAACCTAAACGAAAGACAACGAGAACTAGTTCGCTCGTTCCATCTACTAGTTCAACTGTTATTAGTGAACCAACTAAGACAGAAAATGACTTCATGGAATTATTGTCTGAATCTGCGATTTACGATGGTACTGGTGTATCTGTTGTAAATCTCACAGTACCCAGCAACAGAAGTCGGCTTACAGGCGAGCACATAACTCAAAGAGTTTTCTTATTCCTATATCAGATAAATACTAGCTAGAATAATGAATAATATTCTTTAATAGTTGTTTTTGATATATTAAAATTTGTCTATTGAATTAGAATTTTTCTAGTAGTGTAATGTAATAAATGTAGTTATTACTGAAGTAGATTAGATGATTTATTTTCCATATCGTCCCGATATATCGATATTTACAATTAAAAATATCGATGTCGATATTAATATTTTTAAAATATCGATATCGATATATATATCGATACTTTATTTCATTTCCGACATCCCTAAACCTCTGTGTGTTTGGCGTCCATGTTTGTGCATTTTCACCAAATTATTTTTATTCACATTTTATCATTCTTCCACTATTCATATGCTTTCACAACTGTTTTATTTAAAGTTAAAATTTGTCTGTAATTTTTATAACTAAAACGAATCTAATATACTTAATTTAATACTTTTTCTCACTATATCATGGCCGTACGTCAACCCTGCTAATATTTTATAAAACATCGTAAAAACATCGATGTATCTTTCATAAACATTGATATTTACGACATCGATGTTTCATTTTCAAAAACATCGATATTATAACTTCGATGTTTTTTTATGAACGATGTTGCATCCCTACGCGTATATATTTACAAGATTAAATTCAGTGAAGCCACATCACAGAACAAAAATTCACTACATTTATTCTGACATTTACTAGATTTAAAGGTTTTAAAAAATCACATATTTCTTTAATTTTTTTTTTCAGTATAGAACTGTCATGCACCAAACATTCACTAAATCTAGTGAAAAAATCACTAGGGGTGCCAACGTTGAATAAATTTGAAAGTTAAACAGCTGTCAAATATTAACTGTCAAAACTCAAAACAGCTGTGCAATAGTGATGCCATTGCCAAAAATAAGACAAGAAGAAGAAAAGTGATGCACTACATACTAAATCTATGGATGCACTGTGTGCCTATAGCCATAGAAAAACCGGGTATTTAGGTAATTTCAATTATTTTTACTCTTAACTCGAAAGTACAAAGAGTAGTGAGTAGTTGAAATATATGAAATATTGTTAACTTATAGTTAACATATTATTAACTAAATCATGTTGTATATTTTATTTAAATTTAAAATTCCCTCATAATAATAAATGTATCGTCGATCCGTAGTCATTGATAGAGTAAAATTTATAATCATTAACACCATGATTAGAAATGAACTATTGGAATGTAGGACGGTTTAAGCATGTGAATTTTTTTATAATATAGACTCTTTTGAATCTTGCACTATCTTGGTGGAGGTTTTAGTTGTTGCATGTGTAGATGGCACTCTCTCACTAGGCAGCCTGTATTTGGCAACCAGGGTACAGCGGCGATAGGCTTGACATCTTTCATACTGTAGGACCTAGTGTCTTCGGCTAGTCATAGGTGCCCTGGTTATTTGGGGCTGGGTGAAAGATACTTTTATTATTACTAATCTCGGGTCATACCAATCAGACCACGAGTGGTAGAGTATTGTGACCCTGTATAAATTGATCTACAGTACTACTATTTAAATTATGCGCTTCCACTTTACACTTTTTACTCTTTTTATACTTTATACTTTTATTTTTAAATTGGCTGACCTAATCTAAATTTAAGCGAAATGATTAATTATGTAATAACAACTCTATATAGATATCTTTAAAATACATTCGGATTTCTGAAGCTTCACGAATATAGACGAAGCGCATAATTTAAATAGTACTAATATATATTATTATGAAGTCAACCAGCCATTCATGAGTTTTAGATACCTATATTTTTGTTGGAAATAGAACCAATACGATTTTACCAACGATTCCTAAAATTTTACAACTAATGCAGTTATCTATATATTAATACATGATGCCAAAACTTCGGACCTATTTTTACGAAAATTTTGCGGACGCAGAAGCATAAAATTTGGCACACTTAAAGTTTATGTGTAGGAGAAGTGCAGAACGCAAATATTTTTAAATAATAATGCTTATAAAGTACATTAAACCAATAAATAAAACATTACCCACACTACCATGCATTTGACACACACAAACAAATATATTGATGATAACGATGAAAGATCACAGATGGCCGACTAAAAAGTTTAGAAACAAAGAAGTTGATCTTCAGAAATGAAGATGGCGTTCTTATCAACAAGATAATAAAATTTATTATGGTCGGATTTCGACCAATAGGAGACCACTAGTTTGTTTAAATACATATTATTCAATCCAACTTTTGTTAGAAGTTTTCTTTGGGATCGACAAGGAATATTTTTCACAGACTTTCATTCTCCTATTTTAGGAATTAGAAGCGAGATCAATGTTTCTTACACACTCATTCACACAAATTATTAACTTTAGAAGTGTTTAACTCACTTGGGAGGAAGAGGCGATCGTAGTTTTTTCGTAATTATTGAATTTCGTGTTAAGTCTGAGTAAAATTAGTCCATTTTTGTGGCATTTAATACGACTTTGTTCAGGAAAAGAGCACAAACGATATATTCATGAAGAAATTAGTCTATCGTGTATTTCCTCGTTCCCAAAGTCTCGTTTCTACCCTCCAAACTGAAAAATGACAGTCAAAATGGCGGCAGGAATAGTTAAGGCGGGGGATCTCTACCTGGGCAAGTTGCTGTACAGGACTCTACCACCAGGACTGTACTGGGATATTTATATTTATACAAACATACTAATCTCACGCCCAGTCCCTTACGAGATAAGCAGAGAGTATCGAGTACCAAATCTCACGATCTTTGCAGACCTGCCTCGCTTCCTCACATTCATTACCCTTTTCATGCAAACGCCTGATTCAGAGACATGGATGAACACGAGCGATTTTATCGTGGAATCTCTACCTAGGTCTCCACGGGTAACTACTGCCATCCATTTTCGCTTTGTACCTTTGTCTGCTCTGTCAACCTTTCACCTGTCGTCCTTTCCACATGACTGGATCAACAGCTATTATTTAAATATATACTCGTATTACTAGCTGTTGCCCACGGCGTTGCCTAAATAGTCCCAAAGGATCCAACTTACCCTCTATGTGTGTACCAAATATAATGAAAATCGGTTAAGAAGTTTTTGCGTGACGGAGTAACAAACAAATAAACAAACAGACAAACTTTCGCATTTGCAATTTTAATAGAAATAGGAATAATAGGGTAGGATATACCATAAACACTGTACACTAATATTAGGCCGTATACTAATATTATTTAGGTTGTACCTGGCGAAGGGGAGGACACCGTGTGGTTTTAGTCGGACATAAGGAGTCCGACATAACCCGCCACTCCCCCAAAAGTGGTGGTATTCATGAAGATTTCCATACTTAAAAAAAGTGTATTTCAGAATAAGCATGAAAGCAGGATTAATTCAGTATTTTTAATTCAGTCGATGTCTATGTGTGCGTTGACCGAATTCGCTTTGTTTGTAGATTGACTGCTGTAGGTACCTATCCTTCTATTTCGTAGTTTTTGGCAAAAAAACAGATTAGAAAGCTCGATAGAGCCATGGGGAATTAAATTCCTGTGACACTACTGGCCGATGAGTGGTGTCACGGGAAATGCAAATTTACCCGTGGTACTACCGGTGGTGTCACGGGGAAGAAGAAATACCCCTGACACTACCAGTAGTGCCATGCAGTAGTGTCAAGGGAAACAAACGTTATTTATCATTACAAAAAAAGTATCGTAACTCCCACATCACAACCAGAGCACCCAAGACTAGTCGAAGATACTGAGTCCCACAATGTGATAGGTAGTTTATCACCAATCAGACACATATACAATCCTTTGCAACGTCATTTTGTTAAAAAAATAAAAAAAATACACATTTTCTTATGTCATGGGCATCATATCACATTGGACACATATCCAATCTCTGGCAAAGTTATTTTTAATAAAAAATTGAAAAAAATACACATTTTCTTATGTCATGGGCACTTTATGATATCGGACACATATACAATCTCTGGCAACGTTATTTTTAATAGAAAATTGAAAAAATACACATTTTATTATGTTATGAGCATATATCACATCGAACACATATCCAATCACTGGCAACGTTATTTTTAATAGAAAATTTAAAAAAATATACATATTTTCTTATAATAAGGGTACTATATCACATCGGACACATATCCAATCTCTGGTAACGTTATTTTTATTAGAAAATTTAAAAAAATATACACATTTTCTTATATTATGGACATTATACATTACAAACATTAATTGAAATTTATTCTGAAGTGGTATGTGTGTGTGCGTGTGCGTGTACGTGTACGTGTGCGTGTGCGTGTGCGTGTGCGTGTGCGTGCGCGCGCGCGCGTGTGTGTGTGTGTATTTGTGCGTATGAGTCTTAACTAATTTGAGTTATAGGCACAGTTTTATTATTTCGTTTGGATACACAAATGACACACCTAATAAGTAATAGGTAGAAATTAGAGCTGATTTTTTCACTTTCTGCACACATATTGATTTTCTTTCTAAGCTGAATGCGACTTTTAATATTTTTGAATTAGAGTTAGAAACCAAACTACTAGAGGCTGATTACGTATCTCAGTGGCCAACTAAAATGAGAAAAGTATACATCAAATAGCTGTCAAATGACGTATTTTATATTTGCTATCTCCAGTGACCAACATAAATACAAAGGAGATAGCAAATACAAAACTCGTCATTTAACAGCTCTAGAGCTAAAGTAAACCAGCGTTAATCAACCTTCAGAACCCTGAAGGTGCCAGCTATCCCCGCGTACTCCTCGCTGAACTTGTCACTTGACCTGAAGTTTTCGTCGGTGCTTGCTTCAGTCATATCTTCCAAATGCTTCAGATGCTCCTGGGAAGAAAGGGTTTTTATCCACATATCTGCAACAACAAAAAATACATAATCGTATCAAACAGAAAATGAGGAAAAATATCTTTAGACCGTCTCGTTGGTCGAGTGGCTAACGTACCCGCCTAACTACATCGACCAAACGCGAGGCTTGGGTTCGATTCCCGACGGGGGCAGGCATTTGTGTGATGAACATGATGTCTGCATTTCCGGGTCTGGGTGTTTAATAATTATATTCTGGTATCTATTCAAGTATTTCTATGTCTTAGAATCGTTGACTAACACCCATAACACTAGCAAATAATTTGCTTGCTTTGGGGTTAGATTCAATTCGTGTTACTTGTCCAGGGATATTTATTTATTTATCTTCACACCCATACTTATCCCCGAAGAGGCAAAATCAGGGCACCCACGCCTAACCGAAGACACTAAGTCCCTCAATGTGATAGGTGCTAGACAGTCACCATCCAGACATATATCCAATCCCGGGCAACGTTGTTTTTATTAGAAAATTGATAAATCACCTTTTTTTGTTTCCCGATTCGACGATTGAACCCAGGAAGTCAAGTCAAACAACCAAACCGCTAGACTAGGGAGGCGAGGAAAAAAGTTTAAGGGTTTATATATAAGTATATATTATTTGAATAAGTGTATTCCCATTCATACACACTCCACAAACACAGTGTTTTTTTGTAAAATTGAAACTTTTTCAGATAGAGATTGTGATGTCACATCGAAACTTTTTCTTTTTTGTTTTGTTGTGTTATGTCATTCATGCAGTCATATACCATGGGTGCACAGTTAAAATAATGTCAAAATTGTATGAACAGCAGCGATTCTATCGTCAGATGACGGTATCGACAAAAAAATATCCTTCTTAGTGTGTGTGTAAATATAATATACACTCACAGACACATTTATTTTAATTAATCAGTCACCAGATAGCGGTAGTTTCCATAGGTTTCGAAAATCGGCTAAGAGGTTTCTCTTTTCCTTTATGGACAGTTACTTTACTTTTTGGTCATATATGTAGCGAAGCACATACCGGGTCGCTAGTAATAAATAAATAAATGTCCATAGACCTCGTGAATTTCTTTCCATCAGGAAAAGCCTTCCAATACCACAAAAAATAAAAAATGTCCGAAAACACAGAGATAAATCAATGTTGAAAGACCGTTCTTTTTCCGTCGGGAGTTCAAAAGGTATACCCTACAGTTTATGTAAGTATGAAGAAATTTGACATACCCTGTAACTCGAGGATAGACTTTTCTTCTCCACCATAGTCTTTCGGCAGCATCTTCTTATCGAAATAGGCAAGCAGATCAGCCGGGGTCTTGTGCACGACGATTCTACTGCCGATCTTGGCACTCACAAGTTGCCTTATCATGGATACCACACCGCCAATCATTTTGGAATTCGAGATGATGTGTTGTTTGATTAGTCTCGTCCCAAAGCCCTTCTGTGGAAAATATGATATCTTCAGAATTAAATAATTCGTTTATACCCCTGATATACCAACTGTAAAAAGTTTGGTAGTAATAATAGGCCAGCTTGCCAGGGAGTTTCTCCATTGGGGATTGCTTCTCCAGACAGGCTAGGGTTGGAAACAGCGATAGAGTACTGTAGATACGATTAAAATCAATCTATCTTTAAGCCTTTTCGTAATAAAATATGAAGATTTTTTAAAATTTAAACGAGATATTTATTAAAAATTCAGTTGCTGTGATTGAAAAAATTCATACCTAATATATTACATATAAATACCTAAATTAAGGACATCGATAAAAGAATGAGATGAATATATATATAATCCTACACATTTTTGTATTTGTGTCTCTTCCCTGTCGTTTTTCCGTTGCATCCGGTTTGAAATCACAACGATTCTAAAGAAGTTTCATTTAAAAAAGGAATAAATTATTCATGCAGTTTTTAATTAAACTCCAGTTCAGTACATATATTAACTGCCTCGCGAGCAAAGCCGCGCGTAACAACTAGTTATCTATATAGATTCCCTGTGAGCCGAGTCCGTCAGCCACGTCCGATAGTATGTTTCTAGCTTAACATTGCAAATATTTCTATGGCCGTAAACTTTATGGCGTGAAGTCATGTATGATATTCTGACCGTTCTACGAAGAAAAAAATATTACGAAGAAAAGAAAATTAGCAACTAGAAGTCTTGTTTCATGTTATAAGACAGCGATAGGCACATAACTCTCCTGATGTAAGAGGCAAATGTGGCATAGAGACACAGTAGATGTCACAGCTGTGTCGCTGTCCTGTGAAAGTTAGGCATATTTTGCAAGACTTTATTTTGCCTACCAGTACATCAGACTGTCACTGTGGTGGCAGCAATATGCACTTAAAGTAGTGGATCCCTACCATACAAGTGCTGCACAGCACTGTGCAACTACTGGTTTTGGTGGTGAAGATCCACTTAAATTATACTCGCCTGTTACTACAGCACTAATTAGGTGATGCCAGTCCAGGTCAGATTTGACAGAACATTATAATTGTTATTTTTTTAAGATGTAGTAATTTACATGAAAAAAATGGTGCTTGTATTATTATGGCATTATTAAAAAAAAAAACTATAATAAAAAATACATACATCGCAATTACATGAAACTAAAACACGTGTATGAATGTAGAAACATGTTTTTAACGCAGGCAACTTCATGATGTTACTTTTTATGTTACAGATGCGCGCGCATCTTAAAATTTCACTCTCACTGTTTTTTCATAACGTGCCTAAAGAAGTATAATAGCTTTAATATTTTTACCATTTGTATATCTGTGACTTGTTTTCCCGCCATTACATCAAATTTGGCCAAAGTTTCGACCACATTTATCTCAGTTATGTCCAGGATAAAAATCCACCCGTCGCTGCATTCGTGCATTTTGGAGTATTCTGCTAACTGAAAAAAAATTAAGTAGATATAATGAAATGCCCAAGTATTCACAATCGTATCTCCTATACTTCCTCCAATATAATAAATAACTTTACTTTTAAACTATAAAACACTGCTACACCTTTTTTAACGTTTATTAGCACTTTAGCGCAGTAACTACTTAATGACAACCTTCCTCCAGCGCTTCATGAAACCATACCATAGGTGAAACGGTCTAAATCTCTTTCGTCTGAAGCTCATATGACTGCCCGAGGACCGAGCATCAAGTGTACATATATTATATTAATTAATCTGTGCATCAAGTGCCCGAGACTGCCAGCCTTTTTGTATTGCCATGGCCATTAATTTAGAATGTTAATTTCAAAATGTTGCCAATAAAAGTGAATATAATACAATAAATTATGAAACTGTTGCAAACAAACAATATTTAACAAACCTATAACATAAATAAAACTGCAAGAAACCGACTTTAATTTCGCTGTTTGCCTGGGAATCCATCAACAGTAGTGTTACTCTTCAATCTCGACATTATGCGAATTGGAAATTGGAATCGTATATTTCATTTTATGTGCCTTTGAACACATTAGTAGCGGATTGTTAACATTTAGTTACAAATAAATTCAACGAATCCTTTAAAATAATTTCTTGTTAATAAATATATTATTATTATTAACCTACTGAATAAAGTACTCTTTCTTCATTTTTGCATATCCGGGATTAGGTAAAATTGCCTATCTTTTATGGCAATAGACAGCAAACAAGAGCGCAACTTATCTGGAGATAACTGCGGCCTATACCATTGAAAAGAAAAGAAAAGAAAGAAAAAAAAAACAAAGATGTTACAAAGATGTTACAAAATTATTTAAGCATTCCTACATATTCTACCAACTTGTGGTGTGCAAATATTTTAATATGTTTTTAATTATTTAT
>NJDC01004321.1:62515-73327 GCA_002245475.1 Calephelis virginiensis
CGTCACACAAAAGTTACAGTGTGAAGTTGCAGCGGAGAGCGAAATCTCAAGATGCGTTCGTATCTTACAGATCGTGTTGCACGAAAGTAACATCATGAAGTTGCCTTCTTTAGAAACATATTTCTACATTCACACACGTGATCAATACATATAATAAAACAAAGTCCCCCCGCTGCGTCTGTCTGTCGCGATTTACTTGAGAAGTACTGAACGGATTTTCATTCGGTTTTCAACAATAGATAGAACAATTCTTGAGGAAGGTTTTAGTGTATAGTAAGTATATGTTTTGTACAAACCAACGATATTAGCTCAATATGTCCGCAAAAAATAAGCCGATCGGGAGCTTTCCTAGAAAACGCTGCTAAAACCTTTTGAGTTTTAACAAAACAATGTATGGTGGGATTTTTTCCCCCGGACATACTCACAAACTTTTGCATTTTTTTTTTAAAAAACGTAGGATTTTTATTCTCGAATAACCAAAGCGAAGCGAGGGCGGGCAGCTAGTTTAGTTATAAACAAGTGCGATTTATATATTTTTCGTTACAGATTTCTTTATATTTTTTTCAAGTTCGTATAACTTCTCACGCGCGTTCATAAATACACCCACCCATTTTTTTTCATAAGAACAAACCCGTGGCTCTTCGGATGGTAGGAGTCGAATGTGGAATAGACGCCATAGATGTTATATGTACGTTGCTGTCCTTTAGTCAGGGTTTTCTGCCAGTAGTGCAAGTTTACCAGTTATCCTACAGTTCGGCGAGTCCGAAGTCCGGAGAAGAAGAATAAGACAGCCAATAAACTTACTTTTGCTCGAAGCCTAACATCCCAGTCTCAGGTTGGCAAAGCACTGTTACCAAAGTTGGTGTCTCTAGGCGGCGTGAATTTCTGACCATCGGGAAACCCGTCTGCTTGTTTGCCTTCCAATATTATTACAAAAAGACGAGTTGCACTCCGGAAGTGCCGGCAGAAGTAAAAACTTGAATATTAACGTGCATTTTTGATATTTTGGAATGGTTAGGGAATAATTTTGCACGAATTGCTTTAATTATCACTATGAAAGTACTATCAATTATTCACAAATATTATTTTCATATCAATAACCTGCGTTTAGCTTTTCAAAAACTCGCTAAAGTAAGACCACGTGACGGCTAGGAGCGTTGTCATATCATATAATCTGTACAACGAACATTGCTTGTCAACACATAAAGCTTATTTTCAAGATGCAACAAATAGAGCAATTATACGTATCTGCTACATATAATGTCGTCTTGTGGGAATGTGATGGTAGGTATATTGCGGCGTATTATCCATTGCGAATCCTATACTCTTCGGAAATATCTAAGCAATACAAAAACAGCTATGAATCTACGTTTTATTTTAGATCTCACGCCGTCTTATTCGAGCATGTATAGTGCGCCGTCTTACGTGGTCTTACGTTGTGACCAAAGAGTATATAAATATTACGTAATAAGAGACGGGACTTCCATAGATACATAGCAAACCCGAATTTGTATAAAGTTTACTTGAAAAAGTATAACCCGTATAATTTGAAAGTAAGTCTAAAGGCATTCAGATATAAGGCAACTAGTGTCATATGATTTGGGCGAATAAAAAACATAGTAAACTTATTTTTTTATTTTTTGAAATGAAAGTTGCGTCAAACAGGTTCTGACGATCTGACGCGAGTTTAAAAGTTTTTATCCATTCGAAAAAAAGTGCGCAACGCCGCTAAAGAAGTTTTCACTTCAAAAAATAGGTCTAATACGGGGACTCGTTCTCTTTGCTTTCAGTACTAGGTTTTCTGAGAATTCCTTACAGCAAACACTTATGGGCAGCAAAACTGCAAAAACCTACTCTAACTCCATCACCAGGACGCAATTTGACAATTATCTTTTGAAAAGGCGGGTCATGACTCCGGCTTTGTGATCCCATTTAAATTTTATCAAAATCCAGATATAGTGGTTTGTGAGTTAGACTTAATACTTAGTGCATAATTTATTATGTACTTACCTAGACGACATCGTCGATGATGACAACGATCGGAATCATAACCTACTTTTGAAAAAAGAAGCATCACAATCTCTTCGTTTTTTGCCAATCAGCCACGTAAAAAAAACATAGCAGGATGAAACCCACTGGAAAAGGAAGATTGGAGAAGGAAGAAACATAACATAAAAAAAACTTACGGTGATCCGAGGTGGGAAACTGGGAGTGCGTAGATTTCTAGGGGTAAAAAACGGTTTATCTCGATTTCCAGCAAAGTTCTAAGAAAAAACCTTAACTGCCGAAGTTGTAAGTAAAAAAATGGTTTAAAATTATATGTTCATTTTTTAAACATAACCTCAAAGTTTATGTACAAAATTCAAATAACCAAGTTTTTATACCTTTTTATATTTTACAAAAGAATGCCAAATTTGGTAACTTAACTTTTAATGTCCCAATCCTGTCCCAAACACAATGTAAATTGATGTAAATTTTAGATTTGAAATATAATAAAAAGTGGCTATAAATATGGCGTCTGTATACCTAATCCGAGTACTAAGTTTTGTGTACTTGTACGTACAAGTAGTTTTGTGTACTTACTAATTGAAGTCGGGTTTTCTGCAGTTTCATTGTGCTTCAATTATTGTTTTTGTGTAGTCTTAATCCAAAAGTAAAACTACAATACTTACATCTTATCTAGTGTGTTCCCGACGTCGCGAGAAACGTCGATTTTTCCAAAGAACTGGGGGGTAAGAGTCCTCATAGTACAGTACTTGTCCAGCAGTTCTTTGGCCCTCTCTATTGATCCTTTACGGGACAGTAACGTAAATTCTAAATATCGTCGGGCTGCGAAAACAAAAAAAAAGTCAGCAACCGAAAGTTAGAGTTTCGGTTTCGGCCATTATATCTAGTTTCGGTTTCGGCCAACTGATAGTCAAATTGAAAAATCGTGCCAAAACTCACTCATCATGAAATATTCTGAGTCGTTCGTCAATTTCTGCCACTGACTGGTACTCGTCTAGATATTTATTTATTTTAAATACCTACATTATGTAACTTACATAGGTACTTTACGTAGTTGCTAAATGAAAAAAAAATGCTAGGTACCTCCTTTTTTATTGACTGTCTTTCTATTTCATTTAACAGTACCAGCTTCGTATATAATTGGCTGTAGGTATGACTATAACAATTGAGAGTCTTTTAGCGCCATCGTGAATGAAGAATGTCGAAATTTTTTCACAATTATTGAATTAAGTGTAAATCATGAGTAAAATTAGTTAATTTAGGTCGGAATTAGTTTAATTTTGTTCAGTGAAAGTGCACAAATGAAATAATCATGAAAAAATTAGTGTATCGTGAATTTCCTCGCTGCCGCCAAATCTCCAAAAGTGAGCTTGTGTAAAGTGACCACCGCTTTACTCAAGACCCTGACGTGACCTTGTAAATAGTGACTAATGACTGTATAAGAATAATTAATACGGAAGACATGTGACTAATGACTGTATAAGAATTAATTAATACGGAAGACGTGGCAGCATGGCCTAAAGGTCTTAGCCGGCTCAGAAAGGGGGCAAACTAACTTAAAAAAAAAACAATAAAGAGTACGAGTACACTAGATTTAAGTAGGTATTAATAGAAATTTGCAACATGTTTAGGAAAATTTTAGTTTCGGTTTTGATTTCGGTTTCGGCTGATAAATCAGTTTCGGTCGGATGGTCGGATGGTCGGATACCAAAATGGCTTTTCCTCAAGGCAGATCGAGTCTAAAATATTATTTCACTGGTGGTAGATAGCTATGCATACACCGTCTTACCTATTCCTATAACCACAATGACAATATTCGGCGCAGATATGTTCCGGTCTGTAGGTACCTCATAACTTGGGTTTAGATTAGAGTTTAGACCCGATTAACAAAAGTTTTAGGATGTTGGTGAAATTTTATACTTTAGGCAGTTTTATTGATAAGTAGACTAAACTGCCTCTGTGGTCTTGCGGCCCGGACAACGTCGTACTTGACTTCTTAAGGTCCCAGGTTCGATTTTCGGGTTAGGCATAAACGTATATTTTCAATTTTCTAATAATCATCATTCTATATATTCATCATCATTATACTAGTGATTATATATGTGCCCAGTGGGCGATAGGCTTCCCACCTATTACATTGTGGGACTAAGTGTATTCGGCTAGTCGTGAGTGCCCTGGTTGAGCCTCTGCCTAAGTCTTCGGAGATATGGGCGTGAACATTATTGGTTTCAATTGCCTCTGTGGTCCAGCGTCGGAATTGACTTAAGGTACCGGGTCGAAGCCGCGCGGGTCGGTCAACAAATAATAGAAATTGTATATTTTCAATTTTCTTATACAAAAAAACATTGCCAGTGATTGGACATGTGTCCGTTTGAGAATTTAATGTATGTCAGAAAGAACATTGGCCTTAAAAGTCGCAAAGTACGTGAAAGTCAAATGTGCTAAATGCAGTGTTCCGTAATATCAAAGTTCAAACAGATTAGGTATCTCAACTATATAATCTGTTATTTAATTTATTTACTTTTTATGATATGAAAGTTTTATCATTAGGAACTTTTAACTCAAAAACTACTAAGTATTGAAAAAGTTGGGTCATTGGGTTTCCGAATGGGCGATGATTAGAGTCGGTCTTAGCAGTTTTACTGCGCATAATTACAATTACAATTTATTGCTCATGTGCTTTGCCAATCAACATTCGGTCTCGTTGTTACAGCAAGGATGCACAGCGGTTTTGTAAACCTTGCCTTTAAACTTTATCCTGTACGCTGGTGAGTGCCCTTTTTAACATTTACCCTGTAAGTAGCCAGGGCCCGATCCAGCTGTTTCGACGCTCCGGACAAAACAATATTTGTTGTATTTATTTTTCTAACAACTTTTGTGTGTTTTTTTATGTATCCATCTTTCAAATTTTCGCCGCCGAAGCGCCGCGCCGC
The DNA here is from genome assembly GCA_002245475.1 of Calephelis virginiensis. Classification (NCBI taxonomy): domain Eukaryota; kingdom Metazoa; phylum Arthropoda; class Insecta; order Lepidoptera; family Riodinidae; genus Calephelis; species Calephelis virginiensis. The sequence goes on from NJDC01004321.1 coordinate 67,456, forward strand.
TCCCAATTTTGCCGCCCCTCGGCGGCAGTGGTGTCGCGAGTATTTATATGTATGTGTAGTGTTGTGTTGGGCGTTTGCCTCGGTGATGGGGTCGTCGGGGTCTAATATCACGTGACGGGGCTTCCAGCGAAGCGGGGGTGGGTCCGTCTCAGGGACATAATTATTGGCCGCTGTCATCAGAGGGTTCGGATGATTTTTTAGCTTTGAAAAATAGGAGCGAGAGAGTTCTTGGAAGTGCTTCGCTAAGTCTCTGTGTAGGTCTACGTTGCGCATGTACCACGGCGCGCCGGTGGCTAGTCGATATTTGAACGAGTGACGCCGCGCACGGGAGATATTCTGTATTCCTTCTGAGCTTTTACCATAACTTGGTCTAGATTACGTTCGGTAAGTTACGTGTCGAAATCTATGTCACTTTTGGTCTTAAAATGTGTTTCTCTTAGTTACCAATAGAGGCGCTGTTCGAAGTTGTCATACAATTAATTTACAGAGACGATAGCGAGTATAGTAAACTTGACAAGTCGTAAACTCATGGTAAGGGCTCTGTATACAGGTACTCACAATATATGTACTAAACAATCTAATTTAACATAATATGTACTTATGATCTGAGAGGTAGGTACCTAGATTGTGTTTTTATACAATGGCCAAGTTAAGTAATTATTTAAAACATGAAGATCTTATTCATACTTTAGTTATTAAGGAAGATAATTAGTAATTACGACTTACTTAAAACAGAAGATTTCTTGTAGGGTTATTAAGAAATTAAAACCCGGCTTGGTATTAAAATCTCATAACTTTTTTGTAATTATGGTATCACAACTTAGTATCTAGACTTGTTTTGTTTTTTCTCAGGTACATGTGTTTATTTATTATTATTTATTTTGATGGCATCTTATTTCTTTCAGTAGATAGTCCTACTTTTTATGATTAGGTACGTAGCCAAAACACGGATCTATCATCATGTCAGTACCTACTATGTCACAGCCACCTTTTTCCGATACTACCAATAAGAATAATTATACTGTTTAAACTTGGTGATTAGTAGTATTCTAGCACATTAAGATTTTAACACAAAAATAGAAAAATATAAACAAATAGTGGTTCCCCATACTTAGAACCGAAACCCACTTTTTTTTCATCAAATCCATACATGTGGGGTATTTATGGATAGGATTTCAAAAATTAAAATATCATTTTTTAAACTGAATTATTTGGGCGTTGAAAAAAGAGAGTGATAAAACTAAAAAAGTACGAGATTTCTATAGTAATCTATACTATAGAAACTTCCACCGAAAATTTATTTAGCAAAGTAAGAATGTCTTCATACTCATATCACTAAAGAGGTAGGCAAATGCACAACCAGGGCAACCAGGATTAGCCGAGGTCATTTGGTCACACAATGTCATAGGTACAAGCCTATCCAACCAAGCCAACCACGCACATGCCCAATCCCGGACAATGTTATTTTTATAAGAAAATTGAAAATATACATTTTTTAGTATTCCAACGCTGTCTAACGCGGATATGGAACCCGGGACCTCTGGAAGTTAAGTCCGACCCCGGACTGCTAGACCACAGAAAGTTTTTAATACTTCATAAATCGTAAACTGCAACCACTGTCTATGAACTGCAAGAACTTTCATATTAAGTAACTTGCTGCTACCCCTTTAGGCCGAGTCTGACTCACATTGGGCTGCATTTATTTTTACTTTTAGAAACGGTGTATCTAGAAAACTGGGCCACATATAAATATAATATATAATATATACAATCCCTGCCAATGTAACATAAACGTTATTAGGTAATTATTATTCATTCATATTGGGGTCACAATGTTATATGTGCATTCAATAGTTGGTGTATCTAAGATACTGTATGGAAATAGCAAAATATTTTAGAATTTCCCTACTTCACAAACTGTTAAGTAATTGTATTATAAGTTTGCTAGAGCTGCCTTAGTGGTTTGATAAGCTATTAGTCAGTAAGTGAGCGAGTGACAAAATAAATAAATTTTGAAGAGTTACAGTTCTAAAATTACCGGTTAAAATTAAATGTAATTTTTAATATACCGCGTTTATACAATGGGGTTCTACTTTTATCTACAATGAAATTATAGGGGGTCGAAAATAACCTAACCTGCTTTGAAAAAAAGATTGTCGCTTTTCTGTTAGACTTGGCGGGGGCACTGCCGTGCTCCCAGATAGTACCTATTCAGATTTAGGTAAAAAAAACGTAAAAAAATATTATAAGTTATGACACTTTTAGTTTTAAAGTTGGTTAGTAGACAATTTTAATAAATACTAATAATATAGGGATATACAGGGCCGGCCCCAGGGGTGGGCGGACCGGGCGGCTTCCCAGGGTGGAAAATTTTTGGGGGCGGTAAACAAATTTTAAAGAACGGCAAATTTTAAAATATGAATAAAATGATAAAATCATGATATGAATGTGAAGGGTTAAATTTTCTGTATCACATTTTACACAAAGAACAAGCCTAAGAATATGTACGTTAGTGCGAGCCTCGAGTAACGATTATAATCCAAGTCCAAATATAAAATAAATAACTCTGCTTGTATCGAACAACCGTCGCCGGCGCCGCTGCGCTGCTCAGAACAGTGACAGCACGGTAATATCACGGTAATATTATCTATACAGAATTGTAACTCGGCCGTGTCCTTGAAATAAGTGCCTACAGAAGCGCGGTACGTAAGCATGAGATAGGGCTGTCTCTGTCGCCTACCAACAGTTACCTACCTATGTAGTTTTGAGATTGTAAATTTATTACTTTTATTTATTAGCACAGATAGGTACTTAGTCACAATTTAAAATATTAATATGATAACTTAAATACTTTGTGAGTTGAATAGAAAGTGTGCAATAAAAATGCAAGTGGTTGTTTTTGATTGACAGATTTAATTAAAAAACCATGATTATGTATGTGACTTTATTACAAATCGGTGTTATAAATTTGCGACCGAAAAATATTTGTGCCTTAACTGAGATGTACGAAATGCTTTGTTATTATATTTGAGTGTATAAAAAATCCTCATTCGAATATAAAGTGCGATGTAAAATTGTTTTGGGAAACATAGACAAGGAGGAGAAAAAGGAATATATTTTACTTGATTATAGATACCTGAAGCTACTTTACAATTTATATGTTTAGTTTTAAGAGAAGTTCGGAATATAGCCTCCATTTTGTCTATGTATTTCACGACATCATCGCTGGGTACAATTAAAAAGTTTGCAAAGTATTCTTACTATAGTCCCGGTACCTTAACTAATAAAAATAATGTATAATCTAAAAAAGCTAACTCTGGGTGCGTTATTGAGGAATTCGAGGAGTTCATGCAACCAAAAACAGTACATATAAATATATTCTACTTGTCATATTAAATAGCTACTTGTGCTTATTTCGAGTAGAAATTCCCGCAGTTACTGATTGAAAACCAGCACACCGTCCGTTCGTCACTGCGGCACACTCGCTATTGTAGCATGCCGCGTGCATGCCCTGATCCGAACGCGTAGGTATAGCTTGCGCGTCGTCCTTTTATATGAAGTTAGAATACTGTATAGATAATATTACCGTGGTGACAGCGTCAAAGCAACAGCGCAGTTGTTAGGAGTGACCTTGACGGACTCCTTTCTTGCCAAGTTTATTATAGTTTATACTTTCAAGAAGTAAACAATTAGACGGGATATATTTGGGGGGGAAATCGCCGATATCGCCCAGGGCGGCAAAGTCCCTAGGGCCGTGTCTGGGGATATATTATATTATTATTATTTTATTTATTATTACACAAATTGAATCTAACTCCAAAGTAAGCAAATTGTATGTTTGTGTTACGGGTGTTAGTCAACGATACTAATACATAGAAATACTAAAATAGATACCAGTACACATTTAATAAACATCCAGACCCGGAAATGCAGACAACTAAATGTTCGTCACACAAATGCCTGCCCCCGTCGGGAATCGAACCCGAGCTTCGTTGTTGGTCGATGAAGTTAGGCGTGTACGCTAGCCACTCGATCAACGAGGTAAAGTTATAATTTTAGATATAACTAAATACATTTGGGAAAACATATTTTATTAATGTAAATAAGTGTTTAATTTCAAACTAACTTAATTCTGGATTCCTTACCGTGGTATTAAACTTTGAGGAAAACAATACGTTTAATAAATTAGCTTATTTAGACAGAGTAATTGCCAAAATAGTGGCTCAAGAACTTAAAAATTGTCAAGGTTAACCCGGCGATCGCACAGTTGAGTTTTTTGACCCGTGCAAGTTTGAAATTACTTTTTTTTTAGCTATATTTTTTATGCAACAGTGCCACACTTTCCAGTAGCTGTACTAAGGGTCACTGCTTATATATCGCCAATCGCTGTTTTATCCTGTCTAGTCACAGACGTGACAAAACAGACGTTAGTAGACATGAAGCATCTTATTAATAAATACGGAGTAAAGTATTGCAAGATTGAACCTGGTATTATAGTCTTAATTACAATGTGATACAGACTATAATATCAAATAATTTTACTCCCACGTTAGGTTATTAATAAGACGGGAAAAGATTAACATGATCCAACTAAATATTCCTCGTTTTATTAATAAAAGCAGAGTAAAGTACTCCATAGTTCAACCAGGTGTCATAGTTTTTATCACAATGTGATACAGACTATAATATCAACTTAATTTTACTCTTGGGTTGGTCTTTTTTTTTTTAATAAGAAGGTCCGTGTCGTAGTTTCGCGCCTTATAATACATACATATACTTGAAAAAATTAGATTAAGATTCTCAAATATAGAAAACTTAAATATAATACAAATTTACAAAGACAAATAAGACAATCTAACCCCAAAGTAAACAAACTATATGTTTGTGTTATTTTTTTTCTTTATTTAGAAATAGCCCACAGCTTACATTGTCGATCTTAATTGTGCATAAATAACAAAATATATTAAGTAATAATGTAGCCAACAATGCTATTTACAGATTATTATTTCAATATATTACAAAGATTATTAAAATATAAATTACAAAAGCTAAAAGTATCAAATATTTCATTTCATAAAACATATATCTAAGTTGTTAATTACAATCAAAACATATAAATATAGGTACAGTTGGAATAAGTATTACAAATATATTTCACTTTGTTTAATTTTTCTATAAACAGCCGATTTAAATTTATTAGGATCGTACGATAAAATGTCAATCATATTAAAACTTGTATTATAAGTTTCAACCATACGCCTAATTGGGTGTTAGTCTACGATTCTAATACATAGTAATACTTAAATAGATACCAGAATGTATTTAATAAACACCCAGACCCAGAAAATGTTCATCACACAAATGCCTGCCCCCGTCGGGAATCGAGCCCGAGCCTCGCGGTCGGTCGTTGTAGTTAGGCGTGTACGCTAGCCACTCGACCAACGAGGCGGTCAAATCTCTTATCTCTTTTATTTTTGTTTCATTTGAAAAAGATAGCATGCATCTAAAATAAGTTTAGTTTGTAAACAACAGAATCACCACCAATTTCGACTTAAGCCTTGAAGTAATTTAGTCTGTGGTTATTAATAGGATTTTCTATAAATTTTAAAGAAAGAAAAAATTTCGCCCCAGACAGGACTTGAACCTGTAACCTTTCGTATTAATAGGATTGTTTAGAAAAATATGGTTTAGATGTGTACTATTAAAACTCACGAAAATTCTTTTTCTTAAAATGTGCTTGCATTTTTATCCAGTCTTCTAATATTTTCACAGCCTGATCCATTCTGCCTGGCCCATCCAGATTATATTTCTTTAAGATGGCTTCGTAAACACCAGGATTAAACTCCATAATAGGATCCTTAAGAGCTTCCAT
>NJDC01004322.1:6076-26125 GCA_002245475.1 Calephelis virginiensis
GCGCTAAGTAATAGAAATCCTTCGATGCGATGTGGTCCGGCCCGCCTCAATGTGCTTTGCAATGCGATCCACAGACTAGTAAAAGAACTACACGTTCAGACCGTCATCTACGGAACATTGGCGTTAAACCATACAAAAATTGAACACGACATCTAACTTTTAATTTCTTTTTTAATTGCACCGAAGCTGAAGAAGCTAATACTACCTATACAGCCAAGTTACTAAATTTAAAAAAAAAACAGACAGACTATTCCATTTTATTATCAATTCCAATGGGATTATAATAATAAAAAATAATGATTTTATTCATATTTGAATGTAGTTAAGCAGAAAGAACCCAACCCACATGAGCACCAAAATTAAGTGAAACATAATGGTCGTAAAGCTTAAAATACTTTCGTTCAGTAAGATCCTACAGATAAACAAAGCTATGCGTTTATGTAATTATTAGATACTAACCCACATATATGACCAGTACATATTATAAATATACAGGGTGTAATTGACACCGTAACGAAAACTTCTGTGGTAGTTTATATACATATCAGACTTCAAAATTCCGTTTACAGTTTTTGTCGGAAATAAGTGGTTGAATATTTAGCATTTTTTCAGCCCGTAATGTATAACGTACAAATTGTAAGCATCAAGCCGCACGGCTGTCGCTGCGCGCGCCGCTCAGTAGGTAGGTACCTACCTAGACACTATGCGGTCGAATCATACGCAACGTAGAAAATTATACTCCTGCATTATCAAGTAGTCGTTCAATCTAAACCGAATCTTTTCATAGAGCACAAAAATACTTATTTAAACACAAGTTTAGAAATAATGGATTTTGATATGTAGGTAAGAAGTACCTAGATAACATAATTAACCTAGATAAAAGATTTAAAACTACGCACATACCTGGCTCAATCTCGATTGCTTCGTAAAAGAAAAGGTTCGAAATAACCCCCACCAACTTGCTCACAGATTCGTGCACGACGAAGCGTTTCTGAGTGGAGCCGAGACATTAACGACGGATCTTGGGCACATTCCAAACGCAATTCCGTAAAAGCACTATGAATCCTGGCACGCATATTTTCCGCAGTAGGGCACTCACCAACAAACACTTTGTCTTTGATGTAGCCCCAAAGAAAAAAATCCAGCGGGGTTAAATCTGGCGAACGTGCTGGCCAAGGTTGTGGGCCAAACCGACCTATCCATCGTTCTCCAAACGACTCGTTAAGCCATTGCCGTACACTAAGAGACACATGTGGAGGAGCACCGTCATGTTGATCCGTCATATTGTATCTCTTCTAGCATTTCTTCTAAACTCGTTTCCAGAAACGTTCGATATTGTTGGTCGTTTAAGCGGTGTGGAATAAACACAGGACCCAAAATTCTGTCATTAAAATTACCGGCCCACACATTCACTGACCAACGTGTTTGATACCCTGTCTCCTGCACAGAAAACGGGTTGCTGTGAGTCCAGATATGGGCGTTACGTCTGTTCCACATCCCATTCCTTGTGAATGTAGACTCATCAATCCAAATAACGTGCGCAGCAAACGTGGCATCTGTGTCATGTTGGTTTTGGAACCATTGGCAATACGAGACTCGGCGATTTCTGTCAGCCGGCAATAACGCTTGCACCTTGTGGATGCGATACGCTCGCTGTTGGTCCCTGCGTAAAACTTTGTGAACAGCACAATGTGACACACGGTTTCTGTATCGTCTGCGCACTACGCGGGCCGCCGTACGTGTCCCTAAACGCGGATTTTGCCTCACAACCGCTAAAATATTGTCAACCAATCGCGGTCTCAAGGGTCTTCCAGCTCCTTCTTGCACTGGCACTACCGGCTGGTTATCTAAAATGCGTTGATATGCACGAGTTATAACACGGCTGTCTGATGGATGACGAGCATTTGGATACCTTTCCATGTAAATGCGAAGAGCTCGCTGTGCATTGCCATGAGCTTCCCCGTAACACATTATCATTCGCCCGTACTCAGAAGCACTAAAATTCTGGTGGTTAACTGTATTGGACCTTGCTGGCATCTTCTAAAATCACTAAGCGTCCAACACACACACACACTAATAAAAACAGTTAAAGAAAAAAATCGACTAACAATTAAAAATAAAAAAATGAAACTAGAAACTTATAATAATTCACAAATACAAGATTTTACGTCAGGGCAGAGAAGCACTTTTTAGGACATGTAATTTACGCAAGCAGCGAAAGCGAACTGTTTAAACGATACCTAGGGTAAAGAAAAGAAATTGGTGTAGGTACCTAATTCTTTGCGACTTCCGGTTTCGAAAAGTGTTGCCTATTAAAAAGTGTTCATTATTTGAGAAAAAAATTGCTAAATCAAAAGCAAATCGATTTTTTGTTTTTTTTAAAGAAAGAAGTATCTTATGCAGGATTTGACATGCAGTGTGCATCTGTGTCTCACTGACGAGTGCTTTAGCCGTTTGAGCTACCGCGGATTAAAATCGTGTCAAATTAAGAAAATAAAAGTTTTAAGAATTAAAGATTTTATGATTTGTAGCGATTGCCTTGACAGCTATAAACATAGTTACAGAGTTTTATGCAGTACTATTACACCGTCACATATCGAATCCCGCAAACGCGAGCCTCCCTCCTAATCAACACAACAAGCAACAGCATAGGATTTTAAACTTAAATCGTCGCGAATTAATAACATTTTTAATTATTTATACTATTATATATTATATTTTATTATATATTATATTTTATTTTATATTATATTTTCGTATAAATAATTAAAAATGTTATTAAGCAACAGCATACTCAACACCACACTACACCGTCGCATCCGATCTCGAAGACGAAGAATTCTTTTCCGCCCGGCGCTTAACGCTGAGGGACGAGCCGCAACCCCTCCAATCGATCCACCCAGTAACCAGAAACAAGTCAAGGTACGGTCTCCCAGGAGACAGCCCTTGTTGCTGGGTTTGTAGGGGGATGTTTCGGGCTGACTGAGCACTCTGCTGGCCCATAAAGTCCGGCGAAGTTGTAAAAACCGCGAAGTTAGCAACAAATTAGCAATTTAGAAAAGTAGTATTATTAAAATCATTGTACTCGTACATCATTACGGCACCAATTTACATTTATTATTTACTTTCGATTTTCTTAAGAAGTTATTAGCCACCTATTTTACATTTTAGCATTTGTCCGACCTTGGCAAACAAAATCTCACAATTTAAAAAAAAAGTTCAATTCAGAATTTGAACTTACCTACCTACATACTGTAGGTGCCTACGTACCTTTCGACTATCCTTGACAAATGCTCTAAATATTTGAGCTACCAAGGATTCAAATCATGTGGTTTTTAAATTTTTACTTTCCTTAATAATTACAAAATGTATCCTAAACGCAGAAAAGTGTTCAAACAAAATTTACATACAGTATTAATATGACAAATGTTTAAAAATATGGTTAACTGTTATTATCGTCAAAGTATCTTCACGTTACGAAGAGGTAGGCAAAGGTAGAACAAGAACATCTATGATTATCCAAAGGTTACGTAGCATAATGTGATAGGTGTCAAGACTATGCTATTGCTAACTGGACATTTATCCAATCCTGGCCAACGTATTTTTTTTAAATAAAAAATCGTAAAACCTACTATGGTTTTTGGTTTAACCTTAAAACTATTATGGTTTGAATTAGCCGACCCGGTTTCATGTAATCAACGCCAATATCGAATTACTAGACCAGAGAGGCGACAGTGTTATTGTCTTTACCATCATTAAATTAACTAACTTATTCACTTATACTTACGTAAGTTAACATAGTACATACTATTTTGTATAAGTCGTCACAAAGTTTTTTTTCCGTTATCAATGTTCGTTGTTGAGTTAGACCGTGGTAATGAAATCTTCGAAATATCACCAGATCATAATTCTTTGGCTTACCTTCCAACATTGCTACATAGTTTTACAATTAGTGTTCAGACTAAAATACTATCGTAGGTACTGTTTTACTTTGCATACGGTACTGGAGTTAAGAAAATACTTTACTTTAAACTTTATTGACAAAATGTTACTGTCTCATTTGCTTAGAATTAGCTTTTTGACTCAAAACCTCTGTTTTTTTTAACTGATTCAAAGTATTTAAAACAAACAATTGGTTCACTTTTGATTGGATTACTAATAAATGAATTAAAATTTCGATAGAGATATTGGCAACACTGTGTTTGGTACGTAAAAACTAAACGACAAAGATTAAACAACGATGTACTTGTCTAGATGTGGCAGCACACATTCCTGATTTCGAAACCACACGTTATTTTGTTTCTAGGCTTACAAACCCTAGGTGATTAACATCACTAGATTATAATTATTATTAGATCAGTTATTTCTTTTCGGACTTCAAAAAAGAGGTTTTCTATTCGATAGTTTGTTTTTTTATGTTTGTTACGCAGTTACTCAACTAACAAAAAACCGATTTAAATTGTTATTTTTAAAGATAGGTCATAATTTCAAGGTACTAGGAAGATTTTGATTATGTGGGTGCATTTAGGAATCATTAGCTTCATTTCGGAAAAAGGATTATAAAATCGCTACTTCGTGATTGGAGTCGGTTTTTTTGCAGTTTTACTACGCTTAAATTATTTTTAGGTAAAATAAGGAAACCCTCTTAGGATTTCCTCAAATCTTGAAATGCGATCATAATTTAGCACAGTAAAACTGCAAAAACCGACTCCACTATTTCATTGTACCGTTTACAATTTGATAATACTTTTTTCGAAAGATAGCAAAAATGTATAGTCCCACATAAACTTTCTCAATATCCTACTTGTAGTTTTTGAGTTACACTTAACAATGTTATGTCATATTAACTGTTAGGCTAACATTTACACTATGGTGTCAGGTATAAGTGGTTGGGATAATAATCCGGGAGCAGGATTTTGCCATTAAGTCAAGGACACGATTGCAGTGACAGATAAAGCAATGTTTGCCTCTTTAGAACTGCTTAGTTGCCTATTCTTCAAAGGATTCCAAGATTTAACTTAGTTACAACATGCATGGGGTCATTTGTAACTGTCATAGTTAAATCATAAGAAAACGAATAACGAAGCGTAAAGTTCTTTACTTTTCTAACAATTCCGTAATTATAATTAATCTAGTAACAAAAAAATAACTAAGTTTAAGCACTTCACAACAAACGAGTTTCATTACCAAGACAGAAGAAGTGAATTTGATTAAAGAAAAAATATTATTATTATTATAAATTAGTATTAAACACTTTATTACTCATACAACATTAAATTAAAAAAGTATTATTCAAATTAATACAATAAATTAATTTTTTGGAATGTCGCATCTAGTCGATCACTATCAGTGTCGCGGCAGATCAAGCGGCGTTCGCGGCATCTTTCAAAGAGGCATTCGCGGCTCGAAGTGAGCTCGAGTGAGCGAGACAGCAGACGCTGTGATGCTCACTCCATTAGCCGTGTTAAGTGCAATAACCTTGCCTTATAAGGTGTTGACTATTTTCTTTGCCACAGCTGACGGAGAATTAAAATTTAAATACGCTGTTTTAATACATTACTGTTTTTAGTAAAAACTGACTATTTATGAGATTTTTTATAAAAAATTTGTTGCATCAGACAGTATGAATGAAATAGTAGTGAAATCAATAAAAAAAATTACAAAAAAAATCAAAAATTCATGAAATTTCCGACACAAAATTCCAACTGCATATGCATGTCTATCATGTACAGAACCCATGGTTTCGCTTTTCGGTGAGCTGTCAAAAACACGGTGTATAAACTTCAAAATCAATTATCTCAAAACTAGTAATATGTGGGTTGGATCCTTTCTGCTTAACTACGTCCATTTTCTGTCAAAGACATTTCAATAATGCAGTTCATAATTATAAATATAACATGATTTCTAGGACAATGCTGCTGCTGCTACCGAGTTGCTCTGCACACCCGCATTTTCTTGACCTGAAAATAATATTAGATCAACAAACCCTATTTGAGAATATAAAAATAATTATATTGGATGACTAAGTATCTTTCGTTGAGTTTCACCATCGAACACCAATCAAAGATTCCGTGCGCATTACTTTCATGTTTAGCACCTTGTGCTTCTGAAGACAATTGTTATCTCCTACGGCACTTTCGTGGAACCAGTTACGATGGTAGTCTTACCTAATGGATTACAGACCTGGGAATTTTTAATAAACGAGCGTAGTTATCGCTTAAGTTCGGTAACGCCTAGTCGAAGACCTAAATCTCACAATGTGATAGGTGGCAAGCTTATAGGCAACCGGAATATATCTAGTCCCGTTAGTTTTATCAGGAAATTGAAAAGTCACATTTTTTTGCTGCCTGACCCGGGGTTCGAACCCTCATAAAATCGAGTTCTACACTGGACCGCTAGACCACAGAGGTGACAGAGTACGAGTGCGAGTTTAAACTACGAGTTATGCACAAAATAAAACCAAGTACATACCTCTCTGTGGTCTAGCGGTTCAGTTGTTGGACTTGACTGCATGAGGTCCCGGGTTCAAATCCCGGGTCGGGCAACATAAAGAAAATTTGGTTTTTCCAATTTTCTAATTAAAAAAATATTGGTCGGGATTGGAAATGTGCCCGGTTGGCGATAGGCTTGCCACCTATCACATTGTGGGACTTAGTGTCTTCGGCTAGTCGTGGGTGCACTGGTTGTGCCTCTGCCTACCTCTTCGGGGATATGGGTGTGAGATACATTTTTATTAAAGCATTGGTGAACGGGCAGGGCATAGGATTGATCATTTGACGTTTTCTTGAAGTAAAGTATGATCAAGGCATGTAGCCGCCTCAACATCTAAAAACATTTTAATCTTTTAACTAAATAATAATAATAAATGTGTTTGAAACACTTGCTTACTTATACAGGAAGGGAATATGTAGAAATAAAGTTGAGGATGTAATTTAAGAAATCAATTTTTGTTAATGCCCATTAAATACATTTCAAAAATTTAAGCGATCTTTTGTGAATTTAGATTTTTTAGTAGTATATAACTACTATTAAATTAAATTAAATTTTTAAATTATTAGTAACAGCCATAATATCCAGATGCGAAAGCTATACTATCTAGATACGAAATATATTTACCTGTTTCTTATGGTTCAACGGTAGAATTCTGATACCCAGGGCAAATTTCAAGTTTTTAACTACACCATTTGCAATGTGGCATGTAGCGAATGACATTTTCAGGAATGTCCCGATTCACACTTCAAAGTTGCCGCAATTTAAAATTTACGACTTATTATTTCAGCTCCACCACATTTGTGAATATAAAATCAATTCTTAACTAAGTAAATTAAGTTAAACCCAACTAAATTTTTGGATCCTACAAATGAAATTTAAATGAAAGAAAATTATGCTAAGGCTTATGTGTATGCTTGTGTATGAAAATGAAATTAAATTTATTTACAGCGACAACATAGAAACAGTGAAAACATAATTAGATACCTAATAACACGATATCTTATTAATTATATACAGGGAGTATATGAAAATAGAGCAGCTGGTTAAACCACCTATAGTTTGTCAATATAATAACCTATTTTGAATATAATTGTTTTGCAAATACTTATAATTATGAAGATACAGACGAATTACCATTTTTTTTTTAAAAAGTACTTCGCCTTAACATCAATGTAACCGCACAATCTAAGTCGAAGGTACCTATTGCGCGTATGCTCAAATGTTGTACTTCTACTATAAATCACATATATTTACTGTCACTAAACATTTCTTATGTGTGGTGTTTTTCGATATTAAAAAAAATCAAAAAGCAGTCTCTTTACACAAGTAAAGATGTAGGTAGACCTTAGACGGTTTGAGAAAAAAGCGGACTCGTATCTACCTATCCCAGAATGTCTTTTTAGTACACGCACAGTGGAAAAGAAAGCTACCTACCTAATAATTATTGTTTATTTTATTTCCGTCCGCCTGTTGTGGTTTTCATCAGAATAAAATCCCTTGGATCCCTTCTTGATACCTTCACAAAATATCTATCACTTGTACTTATTAGCACTAAACACAGTTTTTAATTTTAACGTAAAAAATAAAATAACTGACCTTTCAAATGTAATGTTGCCGACGGCGGATTGCAAAAAAATTCAAACTTAACACACTTGTTTAGAATTTCACGTAGGTAGTAGGTATAAAACCAAATTTTAATTTAACAAATACCAAAATCATTTCAGCTAGATTATTTATTTTCACAAAACATAAAATTTTTGATTTACTTTCACAGTAATACTAATTAGGCAAATATTCGAAATATTTTTGTGAGAAATTAACTGTGTGCCGGATTCGTGGTTTAGGAACTCGCAGACTAGGTGGCTGTGACGAGATGGAGCTCCTATTTGTTGAGAGAACACACTTCCTACCATTTGAAGTTACCTACATTCGCAGCGATTCACTTTGATCACCTCTAGCCATACCATATGCCAACACCATGTCAGTATACTGTAAGTTACTGTATCTAAAAATGGCTAACTCGAAATTAAATTCTTACGAAACTAAATAAGCAATAAAAAAGTTTTACGATTTTCACGTAAAAGTGTTACGTCACTCAAGGCACGTGCGTCTTCTATCAAATTTAAAGCGAAACTGAGGAAAAAAATGCATTATGAGTCATAATACCAGAAATCACGGCAGCGATTCTCAAAGTTTTCCTGTCGCATCCTTAGGTTTTTGAATCAATTGGAAAGTTCAATTTCTTTTTGTAATAATAGTGCTTCAACTTTTATAATTTGTTAGCGAGACTAATTTAGATAAAAAAAGTATTAAATGCAATTACAAATAAGCGTCCTGTTAAATTCACCTAAAACAAAAACGAGTAATTAAAGCTTTTTACCGACTTTTAGAAAAGGAGGATGTTCTCAATTCGATTATCTTCTTTGTCATCTTAATATGACTCCGTTATTTGTTCATCGGTTTATTCGAGGAAAATGCTCAAACCTTATATGGGAACCTAAGGCATTTTTTTGCATAGATAGTCCCTATCGTGAAAAGGATTTGCGTCTAGAGCTACATCTTTTGTTACATTAGAAGTCGAGTTTTAGCAGTTTTTTGGTTAATTGAAGTTTACTAAATAAACATGAAAGTAAATGTAGACGATTTGCTGTCAATCCAGCAAAATCAAACAAATACTTGTCATTAAAATTGAGACTTTCCTTAGTTATACACACAACACCGTCAAGGGATTTTGTGTATAAAGTTCTCAAACTCGAAAAATACTGGCCAGTTTTAAAGTCTTTTGATGGAGACTATTTTGTAAACCTTTTTGAGGGATTCTAAATTTAAATTTAACGCGGCATTATGGTAGCAAAGTCAGAAAGTTTGGTTTACCTACAGTAACATTAGGATATTTTTTGTGTCCAATTTTAAGTTTTATAACAAGTTCGTTTCGAGTTAAACCTAATATAATATAATAAAATATATAATAATAAGTGTGCGCATAATGCAGCGGCGCCATTTGACGAGCAAAGAAATGCTAAGTTTGCATCCTTCAAGCTACTCAAAGGAGTATTGCTGAAGAGAACAAGACAAAACGAGAAATTTAGATTATAGCTATCGTGCTACTAGTAAAGTAGCAGAAAGACATCCAGAGGGAAAGCGCATAACCACTCAACGACAAGACCGATTTTTGCAAGTTGCCGCGACTAGAGAACTAAATATTACGGTCATGAAGTTAGTTCAAAGGCTCCAGTCAGAGCATATTCATACCACGGCGGGGCTATTATGGTTTGGGCGGGAACTCGTCTTGCTGGTAGAACAGACGTCGTTTGGATCAGAAACACCATGATGGTTGAAAAATACCGTAACAAGGTGCTAGTGCCGATATTCAAAATATCCCTAGACAGTGTAGATGTGTTCAGTTGTCATTTTTAAAATAAAGTAATGTTATTAATGTTTAATGTCAATGCTATGACTATTGTTATCACGTGATTTTAATCTATAAAACATAAGATTGTATACTAGATTCTACATAATATGTAGTCACATTTAAAGTTGTTTTTTTTTCCTCAATCCTTTACTCATGGTTAGAAGTCTACCACAATGTAAACTTCCACCTAATCTTCATATTTGACGAGTTCTGGAAACTAGCAAAACTAAAAAATGGGTTTATGTCAAAAAAAGTTTGAGAACCATATCAGCGTAAAACGCTTTAGGGTCACAGCACACGATACGACAAATTTATGTTTACAATCGATTTGGTAACTGTCTATTGCTAGATTTCGTTACTATAATTATTGATTGTAGTGTTACAAACTATTTACTCACTTATTTCTACAGCCCTAACTTGACACATAAAGTTATACATCTCATGGTTAAAGTGAGTTTCGATTTGACTAATTGGCAAAAACTTACATCACCGAGATTTGCCGAGTCATTTATCATGTCAAACACTTGACTCAAATATTTCAAATTTTATAATTATTTACCGTATTTTCTTAAACAAAAATAAAAAATAACAATTAGTCAAGTCAGTTCACAAATACGATTAATATTTCATTTGAGTATAAATCAATTTAAAACGATAAAAACATTGCCTAAATATTTGTGAATATTAATTACATTGTTTATTACATAATATTAAGTACTTACACCACGAAGGTTGAGGTGGATTTTAATTAATAATCAGTTCATTTCTGTACCCACGTACATTGATTATCTTATCATTGGCTAAATTCTGTAATTTCCGACTTAGATTTAGATTTTTTTGCGAACCTAAAAAAATAGTATAAACACGAATCCTACATTCTTATCAAAATGTGAGTTACACAATGCTAAGATAAGTGATGGTGAGTGACATAACTTAAATAAAATAAGTAAAACTACAGCATTAATTACTTTCATTGCAGTTATTTAAAAAAATTGCTTAGTAGCTAAATACGATCATTGATCGATAGTGTGTACTGAGCCTTATTTAAAGGAAAATTTACAATCAGGAATTTACAAGGATGGCGTTCGCCTTTCGGCACGATTAGGCGGCATGTTACATAGCGCTCAAAGAAATTCGCCGTACAGAGACGGAGTCGGTTGTTTTTTTTTGGTTGGTTGTTTTTTTTAATACAAAATTATTCAGAAGTGATTTGCACACTTTTTATTTTGGTATATCAGTTTTATTTGGTAAGATTTATTTTTAGCACTTTTTCGTTGTCAGGTCTACGGTTCAAAATAAAGCAGACGATAATTTAAAAAAAAAACTTTATTACGTTTACCGATCTGTCGCTTAGGTCTTCTGTCGGATTATGTCATTCCGGATTTTGTCTCTTAACAAGACTCCGAGCACAGACTTCTCCATATCTCTCACAGTGACATGGGCCTGATCTATCGCTCCTATTGGTAGCAAGGCTTCTTTGTTGCTAAAAAGAATGAGGAGTAAAGTAGACTTAATTGTTGGTAATAACCTAATCAAGTCCATTTAAATCAGAATAAAATTCTAACATACGTACCTAGTTCAAATGCAAAGCTGGACATTAATTCGTTAATCGTTATTTAATGAAGTTGACATTTCTACTAAGGGCTTAACTTTTAAGTTAAGTTTATAAAATGTTAACTAACTCTTTAACTTCTGTCAAACTACCCTAATCGTTCAAGCAGTACCTAATATTTATCAATGCAAGTTCGGACAGGTAGGATGCAAAAAACGTTCGGACAGGTACTTAGTTTATTTCGTTTGACTGAGTACTTGCCTGTAGAGCGGTATTTCTTTAAAAACAAGCAGCCGTTCAGTTCATTTGGCTTGGCTACATTAAGGCCAAGCATACTGTATTTCAATTTTCTTTCAACAAGGTAAAATTGATTTATTTCAAAAATGGATTGAAATAAACCGTTTCAATAAAAGGTTAGCTACTCAGTAACCCTTACTTTATACATTCTAATAAGTTTTATGCCAAAAAATGACCAAAAAATTGAACATTTTCTATGCTTATTACTCGGCAACAAATGGAGGTTTTTTTCTTTTTCTATTTTTATTGGATTCCTGGTATCGTGTACTAACATCAGTTTAAGTAGCTGCGCTATTTTCATATACTCCCTGTCTAACGCTGAGAGTTTTCAAACATCTTAATCTAACGACGGTCCTCACACTAGGCGAGTCTGTGTCGTGAGGACCAACTTCAATTACATATTGCTAAAACTATTTTCAGATTGGCATCAAATTATCTAAATTACAAAAATTAAAAAAAAAATACATACACACACATACATACATATCTTCACGCCAAGTCCCTTACGGGGTAGGCAGAGAGTATCGAGTGCCAGACCTCACGATCCTGACAAACCTGTCTTGCTTCCTTCACATTCATAACCCTTTTCATACAAACACGCCGGTTTCGGAGACTCTTGACACCACCCTCGGATAATGTCCTATTGATCTGATCGTGAAATGTCAGCCTTGGTCTCCCCGAGTACCTACATCCATCCACATTCGCATTGTATAATATCTGCTTTGTCAATCTTTCATCTGTCATTCTTTCCACATGACTGAACCAGCGGAGCATGCCCTTTCGCATTTTAACACCAACACTTTCTTTCAATCCTACTCTTTCTCGGATCTCACTGTTACGAATGCGGTCAGCGAGCGTTACACTACAGATTTTCCGTAGTGCTCTCATTTCGACCGCATTAATCCTACTTTCATGCTCTTTCTGACATACCCAACTCTCGCTTCCATACAATAACATTGGAATAAGCACAGAATTATGCAAAGCGAGTCTAGCTTTTTGACTCAAAATCTCGCTTTGGAATAGCTTACCCAACGCTCCATTCACACTATTCCCTGCACTCACTCTTCTCTCTACATCCGCGGTGTACCTTCCATCCCTGCTAATAGCACAACCAAGATATACAATTTCATTTACTCGTTCCAGCACTATATCATCAACCAAAACTCTTACATCCGTTCTGGCTACGTCTCTTTCAAACACCATTATTTGGGTTTTCATCGCATTCAAATGTAAGTCCCTTTCTTTACAATCTCCTTCCACAACTGTGACCAGTGTTTGCAGCTCAGATGGTGTAGAGCCCAAAAGTACAGCATCATTTGCATAAAGCAGGCAGTTCACCACTTGGTCACCCATACGCATTCCCACATTCAATGATCTTAACCTTTGAAGACATTTGTCCAAATATAAGATAAATAAGCGCGCTGACAACACACAATCCTGCTTGACGCCAATATTAACATCAAACCAAGGCGATATGTTGCTATCCACCCGCAGGCATGCTTTACAGTCTAAATACATTGACTGCACCGCACGCAACAGGGACCCGACTATCCCATAATCTGGCAAAATGTCCCAAAGCTCCTTACGTACAACCCTATCAAATGCTTTTTCGAGATCCATAAATTAAAAAAAATAATTCAAAAATTACAAATATAATAATTACTTACATTAACAAAACAATTACACTTAGGGCCACATGCACGTTATGTAGATGTATTGTATGACTTAAACTGTCAAATATATGCACTGTTCTAGAAGATAACTCAGAGTTAGACAATTAACATACGAAAGAACAAGCGGCTCCCAATTAAATTAATGTTTACTCGACATCAAATCTTCAGTGCTATTATATGTCAAGGTAGATAACCATTTTGAAACAATTCTTTTTAATTCACACAACGACTTTTCTTTTCTATCACAGTTTTTTAGAAGGAGATTGTAGATACGGGCTCGTATAAATTCTCCAAAACGGTGGGCAAAAACAGTCTTAGCTTGGGGTATTGGTAAACGATATACTCTTTACTGTAGCATGGTGCAGTGGTCATGCGATTCTTTAATAGATTTATGAACCGCCAGGGTTGTCCGCAATACAAACAATTGTCGTACACTGAGTACTCCATTTTCCTTATAAATACAACATACAACTTTGCTCCAATCACTTACGTTTTTGGCCTTCTTTAAAAATTGCATCTTGCCAGGGCAATATCAGTTGTCTCCGTAATGACCTTCCTTTTGTTACCTTTTTGTAAAAAAAAAACGATATCTTTTATTACTTGCCGCAACGAGGTAATGCAAATGAACAAGTCAGCTTCTTTCAATGATTTTAGAAGCTTTAGCAATGTTAGTACCTTCATTCTTCTACAATAATCATAAATATGATTGGCTTCACCTTAGTCCGCTTTTTGTTGGGTGTAGATAATTTATTTTCAGACATCCTATCTTGACTAATTTTCTCAAGTGTTATACTCGAAACAGTATTGTAGCCAATATTAAAAGCTTCGGCTACTCGTTCTACAACGTGGTTCAATGGTAACAACGGTCCATTGTTTTGTTGTTATCTTTCAAAGTAGTCTTGGAGGCGAACAACAAGTTCTCTCGCCTGACTTCCCAAAACAGTTTATTTTGTACGCTTAAGCATGGTAACAAAAAACTCAACAATCTTTAACGAACTAAACAGCCAACTCAACAAACTAATGACAATAACAACAACTAAACGAAAATAAAAAACAATTAAATCCAAATACGTGTCACATACAAGGTGCTAACACTTGTACTGAAAGCAAAGAGTATAATAATATACCGGACAAGAGAGCCCTCTCTCGCGGAAACGTAGAGTCACGTTCAATAGCAATCCTAACGTTTTTGTCGGAAATAATTTAGCGTTGTAAGCGTGAGCACACATGCATGCCTTTTGTTGTTGTATACTGATATACAGTAAGCAAATAAAATAGCTGACCCCCATATGTACAGTACTTTCAAAGTACTGTAGTGGGTTCAGATATTTCGTTTGCTTACTATACCTAACTATCCAATCATATCTAACGTGTCATGTGCTATATTTTAGTATATTCAATTTGAAATTTAACAATAGTTATTTTTAAATTTGTGCAATAAACCTAACGTAACAGAATATATCGGCGCAAAACATTAAACGTTATTTCCATCATGTAAATAAACTGGTAACACTTCCACTTCCACATTTCAACGACGGGTGGGATGGACGTCGTAGGGAGGGCGGCGGCCGGCGGCCGTAAGCTCGCTACTCTGGTACTCGCTAATCAGATGCGTCGCGATATTCGTTGTGAACGGACGTGTTTTGAAATCAGTGCTATTAATTTATTACATTTTATTAAAGTGTTTAAATTCTAAAAATTAGTGCTATAAATGATCAAGTTTTAAATTCAGTTCGTGAAATCAGTGCTGATAGTGTTATTCATTAATACAATTTTATCAAAGTGTTTGAATTCTAAGAACTAGCGCTATAGTGACAGTAAATTTAAATTAGTGTTTGAAATCAGTACTAGTATTGTGAATAAATAAATTATGATTATGGAAAATCAACGTGATTTCAATGGTACAACAAACCCTCCTCTTACAAATATACTAAAAATTTCATGTTATGATACCTCTTCGTATGAACACACAGTAAATGAAGCTTGCTTATAACTAACTCTACAAAGATTACGGAAGATTAAAGGAAGCTTGATTTTTACTATGCTTGAACATTGTGCTAATATAAACATAAAAAATCTTTGTAAAATTGTTATTGACTAGTAAGCTAACAAACAACAGAAATAAAAAAGTTTATCAGTTAATTGTTTATTTAATTACTTCCAATTATATTTTTCATCCACATATATTTCTCGCCATGTTAATTTATTAGGGGAGCCCAAGAAGGAATTTTTGGAGTTACTCAGGCGGGTCAGATTAAAATATGGAAGATACCTCATTAAAAATAAATTACAAACTTCACAAAGGAATTCTTAATACTTGTCACTGCCATCTCATGGCAGTTTGAGGGTACCATTTTGAAGATACAGAGAACTTGATCATAATAATGCTATTCACAAAGAGTATAGAGATAAACCCGATTATTTTTAAGTACAAAGATATGTAGCTATAAAATATTTTTCAATTCTCATGCTCTGAAAGTGATATAGGTAGCACAAAATTAAACCCATTTTAGCATCGTCATTGCTAGCAGCCCTCGCTTTCGGCTCAGACTGCTAAAAGTCTCGGATAAAAATAGCTCATTTTGTGCACTTGTTGTAAAATATACTATTTTTTGTTAAATTACACTGTACACCTAAACATTACACTAATTTTCGTCACAATATTACAGATAACTAAAGAACAATGCCTATCGTTCATACATTGAAAAACCTGTCAGATGATTTTTATTTACATGTTGTATATGAGCACTACTGTTGTTTTTAACTTAATATTGTTTACTTTAAATGAATATTAATTATTTTTTTCTTATTTAAGTCGGAAAGAAAATCTATTGAGGTTGTATTTTTGTTAATGTTACATAAAATGATGTTTCCAATCCAATCGAAAAGCAATAATCAGTATCCGTGCGAGACAAGCCAAAAGTAATCATAAGAGGGTATCGGAGTCCGTGCGAAATGAAAAAAATATAAAAAAATCTGAAATCTGGGATCGCACAGTGTTGACCTCCTTTATGGACAGCTTCTTTACTCTTTGGTGTAGAGCATAGAAATAGGAATATGTAAAGAAGTGCAACAATGTTCTATTGCAAATTTAGCTGTATAAATACCGTTGGAATCGACACAATATAACTTATCAACATTTCTTTGTCTCTTTTAACAAATGTTGATATTATGTACGCCGAAAAAGATAACGACATTTTTATCGATGCTCATTTTGGCGTCGATTTAAAGTGACATCATGACAGTTCTCATGTTTGCCAAGAATCCATATTTAGTGTTCAATTTTTACAGTGATGTAGTATTACAATTGTCGATATTTTATTTTACGTTCCCAGAAAAGAATATTTGGTCAAGATAAGAATGTATACCATTGCCACTGAAAATATTAATCACAGTCTAGCTTAGTAAGAATTATTTCAAGTACTCACTTAAAAGTAACGAAAGTGGTTTGAATGTTACTGATCAAATTTTTTTTTGTAATGATTAAGAATTTTGTTATAAATATAAAGAATTAACTTATACAGGGAGTATATGAAAATAGCGCAGCTACTTAAACTGATGTTAGTACACGATACCAGGAATCCAATAAAAATAGAAAAAGAAAAAACCTCCATTAGTTGCCGAGTAATAAGCATAGAAAATGTTCAATTTTTTGGTCATTTTTTGGCATAAAACTTACTAGAATGTATAAAGTAAGTGTTACTGAGTAGCTAACCTTTCATTGAAACGGTTTATTTCAATCCATTTTGAAATAAATCAATTTTACCTTGTTGAAAGAAAATTGAAATACAGTATGCTTGGCCTTAATGTAGCAAAGCCAATGAACTGAACGGCTGCTTGTTTTTAAAGAAATACCGCTCTACAGGGAAGTACTCAGTCAAACGAAATAAACTAAGTACCTGTCCGAACGTGTTTTGCATCCTACCTGTCCGAACTTGCATTAATAAATATTAGGTACTGCTTGAACGATTAGGGTAGTTTGACAGAAGTTAAAGAGTTAGTTAACATTTTATAAACTAACTTAAAAGTTAAGCCCTTAGTAGAAATGTCAACTTCGTTAAATAACGATTAACGAATTAATGTCCAGCTTTGCATTTGAACTAGGTACATATGTTACAATTTTATTTTGATTTAAGTGGACTTGATTAGGTTATTACCATCAATTAAGTCTACTTTGCTCCTCATTCTTTTTAGCAACAAAAAAGCCTTGCTACCTATAGGAGCGATAGATCAGGCCCATGTCACTGTGAGAGATATGGAGAAGTCTGTGCTCGGAGTCTTGTTAAGAGACAAAATCCGGAATGACATAATTTGACAGAAGACCTAAGCGACAGCTCGGTAAACGTAATAAAGTTTTTTTAAAATTATCGTCTGCTTTATTTTGAACCGTAGACCTGATAAAGAAAAAGTGCTAAAAATAAATCTTACCAAATAAAACTGATATACCAAAATAAAAAGTGTGCAAATCACTTCTGAATAATTTTGTATTAAAAAAAACAACCGACTCCGTCTCTGTACGGCGGATTTCTTTGAGCGCTTTGTAACATGCCGCCGAATCGTGCCCAAAGGCGAGCGCCATCCTTGTAAATTCCTGATTGTAAATTTTCCTGTAAATAAGGCTCAGTACACACTATCGATCAATGATCGTATTTAGCTACTAAGCAATTTTTTTTAAATAACTGCAATGAAAGTAATTAATGCTGTAATTTTACTTATTTAATTTAAGTTATATCACTCACCATCACTATCATTATCTTAGCATTGTGTAACTCACATTTTGATAAGAATGTAGGATCCGTGTTTATACTATTTTTTTAGGTTCGCAAAAAAATCTAAATCTAAGTCGGAAATTACAGAATTTAGCCAATGATAAGATAATCAAAGTACGTGGGTACAGAAATGAACTGATTATTAATTAAATTCCATCTCAACCTTCGTGGCGTAAGTACTTAACATTATGTAATAAACAATGTAATTAATATTCACAAATATTTAGGCAATGTTTTTATTTTAAATTGATTAATACACAAATGAAATATTAATCGTATTGTGAACTGACTTGACTAATTGTTATTTTTTATTTTTGTTTAAGAAAATACGGTAAATAATTATAAAATTTGAAATATTTGAGTCAAGTGTTTGACATAATAAATGACTCGGCAAATCTCGGTGATGTAAGTTTTTGCCAATTAGTCAAATCGAAACTCACTTTAACCATGAGATGTATAACTTTATGTGTCAAGTTAGGGCTGTAGAAATAAGTGAGTAAATAGTTTATAACACTACAATCAATAATTATAGTAACGAAATCTAGCAATAGACAGTTACCAAATCGATTGTAAACATAAATTTGTCGTATCATCTGCCGTGACCCTAAAGCGTTTTGCGCTGATATGGTTCTCAAACTTTTTTTTGACATAGACCCATTTTTTAGTTTTGCTAGTTTCCAGAACTCGTCAGAATATGAAGATTAGGTGGAAATTTACATTGTGGTAGACTTCTAACCATGAATAAAGGATTGAGTGAAAAAAAAACAACTTTAAATGTGACTACATATTATGTAGAATCTAGTATACAATCTTATGTTTTATTGATTAAAATCACGTGATAACAATAGTCATAGCATGAACATTAAACATTAATAACATTACTTTATTTTAAAAATGACAACTAAACACAGATGTGACCTAGACAGTGTAGATACACTGTCTAGGGATATTTTGAATATCGGCACTAGCACCTCGTTACGGTATTTTTCAACCGTCATGGTGTTTCTGATCCAAACGACGTCTGTTCTACCAGCAAGACGAATTCCCGCCCAAACCATAATAGCCCCGCCGTGGTATGAATATGCTCTGACTGAACCCTTTGAAGCATGCAAATTTAGCATTTCTTTGCTCGTCAAATGGCGCCGCTGCATTATGCACACACTAGGTTTAACTCGAAACGAACTTGATATAAAACTTAAAATTGGACACAAAAAATATTCCAATGTTACTGTAGGTAAACCAAACTTTCTGACTTCGCTACCATAATGCCGCGTTAAATTTAAATTTAGAATCCCTCAAAAAGGTTTACAAAATAGTCTCCATCAAAAGACTTTAAAACTGGCCAGTATTTTTCGAGTTTGAGAACTTTATACACAAAATCCCTTGACGGTGTTGTGTGTATTACTAAGAAAAGTCTCAATTGTAATGACAAGTATTTGTTTGATTTTGCTGGATTGACAGCAAATCGTCTACATTTACTTTCATGTTTATTTAGTAAACTTCAATTAACCAACAAACTGCTAAAACTCGACTTCTAATGTAACAAAAGATGTAGCTCTAGACGCAAATGCTTTTCACGATAGGGACTATCTATGCAAAAGAATACCTTAGGTTCCTCGAATCCTCCTCGAATTAATTTCCTCGAATAAACCGGTGAATAAATAACGGAGTCATATTAAGATGACATCCTCCTTTTCTAAAAGTCGGTAAAAAGCTTTAATTACTCGTTTTTGTTTTAGGTGAATTTAACCCGACGAGCGCAAGGCTAGAATATGAAACACAAAGCGCTAGGTGGGTGTGACACACCCAGAGAGTAAATGCGTGGTTTTACCACAGTATTATTTTCAATGCTTA
>NJDC01004322.1:26794-45613 GCA_002245475.1 Calephelis virginiensis
AAGTGGTAGGAAGTGTGTTCTCTCAACAAAAAGGAGCTCCATCTCGTCACAGCCACCTAGTCTGCGAGTTCCTAAACCACGAATCCGGCACACAGTGGATTTCTCACAAACATATTTCGAATATTTGCCTAATTAGTATTACCGTGAAAGTAAATCAAAAATTTTATGCTTTGTGAAAATAAATAATCTTGCTGAAGTGATTTTGGTATGTGTTAAATTAAAATTTGGTTTTATACCTACTACCTACGTGAAATTCTAAACAAGTGTATTAAGTTTGAATTTTTTTGCAATCCGCCGTCGGCAACATTACTTTTGAAAGGTCAGTTATTTTATTTTTTACGTTAAATCTAAAAACTCTGTTTAGTGCTAATAAGTACAAGTGATAGATATTTTGTGAAGGTATCAAGAGTGGACCCAGGATTTTATTCTGATGAAAACCACAACAGGCGGACGGAAATAAAATAAACAATAATTATTAGGTAGGTAGCTTTCTTTTCCACTGTGCGCGTACTAAAAAGACATTCTGGGATAGGTAGGTACGAGTCCGCTTTTTTCTTAAACCGCCTAAGGTCTACCTACATCTTTACTTGTGTAAAGAGACTGCTTTTTGATTTTTTTTAATATTGAAAAACACCACATAAGAAATGTTTAGTGATAGTAAATACATGTGATTTATAGTAGAAGTACAACATTTGAGCATACGCGCAATAGGTACCTACACGACTTAGATTGTGCGGTTACATTAATGTTAAGGCGAAGTACTTTTTTAAAAAAATGGTAATTCGTCTGTATCTTCATAATTATAAGTATTTGCAAAACAATTATATTCAAAATAGGTTATTCTATTTACAAACTATAGGTGGTTTAACCAGCTGCTCTATTTTCATATACTCCCTGTATAAAGAATAAACATATTTGCACGCCACAATGTAAAAAAACATGCTCGCGAAAAGTTAATAAATATTATTTTTTTCGTTTAATTACATTTTCCTATTTAGGTATAAGCCAATTGAGAAGCACAAAGTAAGTAAGATGATAGTTGTGATTTCTTTCGGTAGGTAAATAATAATTCTTATCTATTTGCCTAAACTTAACTATAAATCGTCACTAATAGATCATGTATCGATATCGGTACTCTACTTTTTCTGGACATCCTTATAATGTCAAAATGGCAGCCATATTTCGTAGCCGACGGCAGACTTTTTTGTAGGTATTTCATGTCCTATATACTTAGAGCTCAATGGTGTAGAGGGACATCTGTGTCTGTCAAAAGTCTCAAACTAATCTCGCATGACACGACGTGACAACGCTGTCAAAACTATTAATAATTTTCACACAGAATATTTTTTCTGTGCTACGATTTTTTAATTAAAATTCTTTTATAATAATAATAATAAATCATCTTCATTTCACATAAACCTACAAGAGGCAATTGTGACGGCTCTAATAATAAATCTACCACCGGAACGCGGCCGCACACTGAGAAGATCCGGCAAGAAACTCAGCGGGCTTGTCTTTTTTTCTTACTTTACAATATATTTACAATAATTTATGTAATGATACATCATATTTATAAGAGATTGGCACGAGGAGCAATTAATCCCAAGCAGTCTTATCTGCTAAATATTCAGCAATGTTATAATAACCCTTTTGATTTAATTTACATTTAACACATTTCTTAAATTTGTTAATTGGAAGTTCTTTCATATAATTGGGAAGTTTATTGTAGAATAATAAATTTAATGTATACATAGGCCCATGAAATAATGGTTAACTCTGTGGAAACGAGACACATGCACAACAAGATTATTTTTATTCCTTGTATTGACACAGTGTATATCACAATTTCTTTTAAATGAACTTGAATTTCTGTGAACATATATTAAATTTTCAAAGATATACTGGGATGCTACAGTTAGAATTTTGATTTCTTTGAATTTTTCTCTCAGGGGAAACTCCTGGGCCTAGGTTATTCATTGCTGTTATGGCTCTCTTTTGTAAAATAAATCTAGTATTGACTTCAGCAGAACTCCTCCAGAGAAGAATTCCATACGACATGATGCTGTGAAAATAACTAAAATAAACCATCCTAGCGGTTTTAAAATCAGTTAATTGTCTCATTTTCTTAACAGCACACGCTGCTGAGCTTAATCTAATTGCAAGTTTATCAATGTGTGGGCCCCATTGCAATTTCTTATCAATTGTTATTCCTAAAAACGTAGTAGAATCTATTAGGTCCAACTTGTTCCCATTAAGTTGTACGTTGGTATCTACTTGCCTCATATTTGGCATTGAAAATTTGGTAGATATACAACTGAAAATAAGGATTTCGTAGTTCAATTATTCGTATTTTTACTTATAAATTACGTTTCAGCTTCTTTTATATATTACTTATCATTAATCACTATTAAAAAAACAGTACGTGGTGTCAGTAATGGGCTCAGATTATATAGTAATACTACGTATTGTAACGTAGAGGTTGCATTACGATGCAAACTCTACTGGCTGTTTGAAAAGTATATTTGAATTTTAAAAAGATTAAGAACGCAAATAGATTAAAAGAATCAGAAGTCAACGGATGATTGGAAAGGAATAAAAGTACCCGGCGCCTCCACCAATTGTAATACCGGGACGTGTTATTTATATATTTTCTATAATAATAAAAGGACGTTTACCTTTTTAAAACGTTATATATTTTCTCATTATTATTTGCTTTACATCTTTTTCAATACATTTCCAATCATCCATTGACTTCTGATTCTTTTATCTTTTTGCGTTCTTAAAAAAGTATCTTCACGCTCATATCCCTGAAGAGGTAGGCAGAGGTACAACCAAGGCACCCACGACTAGCCGAAGACACTAAGTCCCACAATGTGATAGGTGGCAAGCCTATCGCCAACCGGGCACATTTCCAATCCCGACCAACATTTCTTTATTAGAAAATTGGAAAAATCCAATTTTCTTTTTGTTGGCCGACCCGGCATTCGAACCCCGGACCTCATGCAGTCAAGTCCAACACCCGGACCGCTAGACCACAGAGGCGATTTGCGTTCTTAATGTTTTTAAAATTCAAATATACTTTTTAAACAGCCAGTAGAGTTTGCATCATACTGCAACCTCTACAGTAGCTAACAATAATCGTGGAACAGAACATTTCAAAGAGGCCACAAATAATCACAGTTGTTGTCTAAAGTGCCTATTCTATATGACATTTTAAATATTTTTTCAAGTCTTGTTTCAAGAGTTTTGGCGCCATCGAGAGAAAAGATGGTCGAAGTTTTTTCATAATTATTGAATTTCGTGTTAATATTGAGTGAAATTAGTCAATTTTGGTGGCATTTTGTTCAGTGAAAGTGCACAAATGAAATAATCATGAAGAAATTAGCGTATCGTATATTTCCGCGTTGCATTACATTACATGAGCTTGTGTAAAAAGGCCACCGCTTTACTCAAGAGCCTGACATGACTTAATGACAACTTATGACTGATGACTAATTATAATTGGTATAAAACAAACATAAAATTTGATGCAAATTTCTACTGGACTAATGGCAAAATACTAACGAGATTGCCAAAACCTAAAGAAAGAAAAGAAAAGACTTGTAAATTAAATACACCAATTTTTAAACTTAGTAAAAAAATGTAATGAGTGATTTGATTTTGTCAGATGCTGCTTTAGTATCAACATCACAGCAAGTAGAAAATAATAGCAATCACACAGCCTGTTTTTCAAGTTTCAATGGACAAGTAATTCTTGCCACTGCATTAGTAGGTAAATGCAAGGTCTCACGCAGACTCATTGATAACACTCAGGTGTCTCATCGATCAGGGATCACAATATTCATTTATAACAGAAGCTGCAGTTCAAATTCTAGGGCTTAAAAAGATGCCACACAAAAGCTCCATATTTGGTTTAGAAAGTGATCAATCAAGTCCAGTATTCTCCAAAGCGAGGGTTGAAGTTGAAATTCAATCAATTCATAGCAAGTTTAAAATTTGCGTTTAAGCTTTTGTGCTCCACAATCTCACCTCTGTGCTTCCTGAAAGAAAAATTGATGTACATTTATGGCCGGATGTGTCCGATTTAGTATTAGCAGATCCATCCTTTAGGACCTCTAATAAAATTTACATGCTCATTGGAGCAGATGTTTATAGTCAAATTCTCTTGGATGGCCTAATTAAGTGTTCACCTTAGTTACCTATCGCTTGATTTACGCCATGTCATAATGCGTTGGCGCAGATATCCTATCCGTCTTGTTGCAGACATAATAAAAATGTACAGACAGGTAAAGGTAGTCAACTCTCGTGTCAATTTCCAACGGTTTGTTTGGGGTGAAAACCCAAATGAAGAACTGCAACATTTGAGGCTCTTGTGGGTGGCATTTGGAACAGCTTCGGCGCCTTGCCTGGCTGTTCGATCCTTACAGCAGGTTGCACATGACGACGGTAAAGATTTTCCTTTAGCTGCAAAGAGAGTTATAAGTGAATTTTATATGGACGATTTTATGTCAGGCTGCTACTCTGTGAAAGAAGGGATACAACTTTATAATGAATTGACACACCTTCTTAACGGAGGTGGATTTCAATTGCAGAAATGGAGCAGCAACAACGAGGAAATCCTGGGAGAAATAAAAGTATACCCAATACCTGCAATTAAAAGTCGATGAAGTCATAAGATTCTAGGGCTTATCTGGAACAGAAAAACCGACGAATTTGAGTACGTTGTGCTGCTTCCGCCTATCTCTGGAGCTGTAACAAAAAGAAAAGTCGTATCAGAAATTTGTAAATTGTTCCTCCTCCTAAAAAATCCTCTCGAATGGCTTGCACCAGTAATAATTTCAGGCAAAATTTTTATACAAAAATAATGGCTATCTGAAATTGAGTGGGATTATAAGATACTCAACTACTGAAAGACTGGTTAAAGTATCGTAATAATTTAAAAGAACTTACCAAAATTCGTATCCCACGCTGGATTTATATAAACCAAAATGATAGTGCTCATGAATTACATGGTTTCTGACTTCTATGTACATCAAATGATGCCTTTGCTGCAGTGATATACTTACGAGTAGTGCATAGCAATGAAAATGTATACGTCTCACTAATATCATCAAAAACGAAAGTTGCCTCAATTAAACAAGTTTCCATACCTCGGCTTGAACTTTGTGGAGCTGTAATTCTGACAAGGTTACTCCTTGAGATATCCAAGGTCATGGATATAGATATTGCTGTAGTGCACGCATGTACTGACTCACCAGTGGTTCTTGCATGGTTCAAGGGGCAATCAAGTCGATGGAAAACTTTCGTGGCCAATCGTGTGTCAGAGATAATCACAACTCTGCGACCAAATCAGTGGCACCACGTGTCCACCTAGGATAATCCCGCTTATTGTGCCTCACGAGATTGTAAACATTGGGATGTCGAGTTCTGGATAAAAGGTCCGAATGGCTGAAAGAAAAGAAAATAAATTATAAGAAGGAAAATATTAAGAGTACTAACTTAGAAGAAAGAAAGAAAGAAAAATATTTGTCTATTAAATACTCACCAAGAAAAAGAAAGATCCAGGAGAAGAGATCTATACACGTTTTTCATCGTTGACAAGACTATTATGGGTTGAAGCTCTCTGTAAGCGCCTGGCTAAGCGTGCAAGAAAAAACAAAATCCAACCATTTGAAAGGTGGATTACTAGTACATAAACAAAAGAAAGTTTGAAAACATGCATAAACATAGGTCAAGCGAAATATTTTTGTGAAGAAGTTATAGACATAAAAAATAAAAGAGAGATAAATAAAAAGAGTGACCTTATTTCACTGACTCCAATTCTTGACGAAGACGGTTTGTTAAGAGTTGGCGGTAGGCTGCATCTCGCAGTTCTTCAAGATAACAGAAAGCACTCCATTATTCTGCCATGTGCTTCACATTTCACACGTTTAATCCTTGCTGATGCTCACGAAAAAACCTTACGTATGGTGGTTCCCAGTTAATGCAAATTTTTTTGCAATCCAAGTACTGGATACTTGAAGCCAGGGACTTGATAAAGCTTTAAATTCGAAAATGTACACGTTGTGTTCGACATTCAGCTCGCATCAGACATCAACTGATGGGACAATTAGCAGCATTTAGGTCTACTGCTTCTCGACCTTTCTTTAAAAGTGGAGTTGATCTGGAAGGTCCTATTAATATCAGGACTTCAAAGGGCAGAGGCCATAAATCATACAAGGGCTATATTTGTATGATTATTTGTATGGCAACTAGCACTATTCACCTTGAAGTTGTTAGCGATCTTAAACCTTAAGGGTTTTTGGCTGCGTTTAAGCGGTTTACAACCCGAAGAGGCCGATGCGCCGAAATGTGGAGTGATAGTGCCACTAATTTTCTCGGGGCTGCAAAAGAACTGAAACAATTATTTGTTCAAGAAAGATCAAGCCTAGCAGTGGAAATCGCAGAACAGCTTGCTGTTAATGGAACGGATTGGCATTTTATCCCGCCTTATTCTTCAAATTTTGTAGGGCTTTGGGAAGCGGGGTTGAAATCAACGAAGCATCATTTGAGACGAGTTATTAAAAACTCTACTCTAACTTTTGAAGAACTTAACTTACTCTGCCATATCGAGGCGTGTTTGAACTCTCGGCCACTTTCAAAGATAATGGACGACCCAGAAAATCCAATGCCACTGACGCCAGGCCACTTTCTGATCGGCGAAACTCTGATTCTAGCACCTGAGGTCAACTATGAAGCATCTAATATCACAAGCCACAAGATGGCAAATGACACAAAAAATGACGCAAGACTTCTGGCATCGCTGGTCACATGAATATCTAACCCAGTTCTACCACCGTTACAAATGGCAACATCTGAGTCCTGAACCAAAGGTTGGAGACATTGTATTGGTTGTTGAAGATGGTTTACCCCCTGGAAGACGGTTGTATGGTAGTATTGTCGAAAAACATCCTGGATTGGACGGAATGACGAGAGTTGTCAGTCTTAAATGTAAGGGTAACATAATAAAGCGTTCTATATCAAAAGTCACGACTTGGCAATTATTGTTACTAGAATACTAATGTTTCTTGCTCTAATTTAGGAGTATCAATATTATTTTGGTAGTATAATTGTATAATTTTAAATAATGTTTTTTTGTTTAAGTTAAGTTTTGTATCGTATAGCAAGCAACTCAAATTATTTTTTAAAATGTATTTTTTTATGTTTATTGATTACAGTCTTTACTTGTTATTTATTTGTATGGTGAGAATGGTGGGCTGTTTTTAAGGAAAATTAAGAATTAGTCCTTGGTGGGCTAAATGTTCATAAACCAAATACTCATGGCATGATCGTTTTAGTGCCGTCAAAGAAACGTGGATAGCGTTGTGCAATTTAGGATCGTGCTACTATTAGAAGTATATAACTTCATATAGTTTAATGCCAACAATTGTTAAGTGAGCCATCTACTACTTGCCACAAACGAATATAGTTCTGTTGAAACACATTTGTTGCGTTTACTTCATGGGAACCCTGATCCTCGTGTACTCAGTATGAGAATGAAATAAGTACTACCCTAGATCCGGTAATAAATTATTTGAGTAAAAACCATTTAAAACAAAAGTTGTACAATATAAAAACTGTGACTGCAAAAAGTTATACGAGGGTAAATCCAAAAGTTCCTGGCCTAACCTACATGGAGCTACGACATCTTTTTAAAATCTACGGTCGTTTGTTAGTATGTGTTATATTGATTTATTGTGCGCAGTTTCATTCCGATACTGTACAATCTAAATTTTCTGTGATTATTTGTTTGAAGCAATCTGACGCAATTTTCAATAATGAAGAAAATTGAACACCGTGCAGTCATTAAGTACCTCAATAAAAAAGGCCTATCACCAAAAGACATCCATCAAGATATGGTGAGCACTTTGGGGGAGTCTGCTCCATCGTATTCCAGTGTCAAGAAGTGGGTAGCTGAGTTTAAGCGCGGTCGTGAGAGCATTAAAGATGATCCTAGGAGTGAAAGGCCTACATCCTCTACCACGAAAGAAAACATCGAAAAAATTTGTGACCTCGTACTGGGTGATCGACGTTTGACCATTGGTAAGATAGCTGAGATAACAAACATTAGTTATGGCCGGGTGCAACACGTAATATCGGAGAGTTGGGGTTCCATAAGGTTTCTGCTCGCTGGGTCCCGAGGTTGCCTTCAGCTGAACCAAAACGAGTTCGCTACACAATTTCGCGAGACTGTTTGGAACTTTTTGAGACTGATCCCGAGGACTTTTGTCTAGATTTGTTACCATGGATAAAAGCTGGGTTCACCACTATACTCCTGAATCAAAGCAACAATCCAAACAGTGGAAAAGATCAGACTCTCCTACACCGAAAAAGGCTAAGGTCGTTTTGTCGACTAACAAAGTCATGGCTTCTGTTTTTTGGGATTCGAAGGGCATTATTCTTATAGATTATTTACCGAAAGGTCAAACTATAAATTCTAGTTATTATTGTAACCTTTCACGAAGACTCCGGGAAGAAATAAAAGAAAAAAAGCCGGGAATGTTGCGCTAGAAAGTTTTGTTTCATCAAGACAATGCACGTGTTCACACTTCGGTTGAAACAATGTCTGTAATCCATGATTGTGGCTACGAATTGCTGCCCCACCCACCTTATTCGCCGGATTAGCCCCCTCGAATTATCATTTATTTCCAAATTTAAAAAAACACTTGGGCGGCTCGGAATTTTCGACCAAAGATGAGGTGATAGTCGCAGTAAACGACTATTTCGCCGACCTTCCGGAATCTTTTTTTTTTTTCGAGGGGATAAACAAGTTGCAGGTCAGGTGGAAGAAGTGTGTTGAGCTAGATGGAGACTATGTCGAAAAATAAAAATAAATTTAGACCAACTTTTCTGTCATTTTCTTGGTCGGGCTTAGAACTTTTGGATCGACCCTCGTACTATAGCTATAAAATAGAATGATAAATTAATTGAGGAAGTTAACAAAATAAAAGTTTTGGTTTTTTGATAATACACTTCTTACTGGTAATTTCAGGTGGACCGATTCATTCACTAAGAAGATTAAAAAGTAGCAGAGAAAGAAGACATAGTATGTAGACACAGATATAAAAAGCAAGAACTTGTATAAAAATAAGAAAATACCGAGGATTTACAATCTATCTTTAAATAATTTGTATGTAAGATACGTTTTTTCCTTGAGTAATATTTTCGAAATCTCCTTATAATTATAAACATCTAGTTACACTAATGATTATTTTAAAAATGTTTTAATAATGAATGTAACTGCGACGTTATTTGTAATGGGCTTATTTTACGAGCGATTAAATTTTCGGGAAACATTTACATACAATTTAAGCAATATTTATATATATCTAATATAAAACAAAAATAAATCATATTATGTAAAAAAATAAAAGAACTAACATTTATTGTGTACCTATCTAGTATTGCTTCCTACAAATATATTAATGTGAAAAAAAAAAACTGCTGAATTCAATACTTATTTACATCTAGACCGATCACAAATTTGAATATTTTCTGCAAAATAAATCGCTACCAATGTAAAATGAAACTTTCTCCAAGCTCTTGGCATTGTGTATAGCACCAAGACATTGACATTGACAAAATGTATTGTAATAACAATACAGTGTTTGGTTTAATAATGTTTTAAGTTATTACATTTAACGTTAAAGTGAACCGAAGTATTTTGTGTAGTAAATAAATGTTAAGAAAAAAATATAATTCTTGTTATTTAGCGTGCAAGCGTCCTTTTCTTTTGTTTATTGTTTACCCAATCATTGTAAAAAACGAACAACAACTTTTAATTTAAAAAAATGTACATATTTTTTTTGAGATTTATTACAGGGGTAAGGAAATGTAGACAGACTTTTTTGAGATTTATTACAAGGGTAGAGAATTGTTTCAAAAAGACAATTTTGAGATGACAACAATCTGTTTATTTACCAAAATAACATTTGTAAGTTCGTAACATACAGCCGAGTCCAAACCTTTCGTAATCTTATTTATTTCTATAGTTTCAAAATTGGAATACATTTAAATAGGGTCATCCATTGGATCTGCAACGAATATCTCCAGTACCTAATGTTGAATTTTTTATGGGAACCTACCTAAAGAAGTAGGGCAATTGTGTCGGTGCAGTTAGGGTATTTAAATTACAAAAAGATGTATTCGCGCTATTTGCAGCACTAAACCACTAGTAAGTTTTTTTATACAAGAGGAGGCAAACGAGCAAGTGGGTCACCTGATGGAAAGTGATCACCGCTGCCTTCGGACATCCGCAACACCAGGTGTATCACAGATGCGTTGCCGACCTTTAAGGAATGAGTACGCCCTTTTTTTAAGCTCCCTAAGTCATAATTGTTTGGGAATACCACCCTCGGTAACTGATTCCACAAAGGTCTTGCAAAACATTATTTAAACAAATGGGACTTCTTCCGTTACCGTGCATATACAGGGTATATTTGACACTGTAACGAAAACTACTGTGGTAGTTTAGATACATATCAGACTCCAGAATTCCTTTTACAGTTTTTGTCGGAAACATATGCTTAAATATTTAGCAGTTTTTCAGCCCGCAATGTATAGCGAACAAAGAATATGCCGCGCGTTGCGAGCTGTAGGTGTCGACCTAATCCCCTCCATGGTATGAGGCCTTGTCGTTGCGGGGGACTCAGTACCTGGGGTGCAATCCAGCACCCTGGGGAAGCCAACTGATCCGAGAAGGCAGCTCTTGGTATCCTTCTTGTTATCAGAAGGGATCAATGACGTAGTAACCCCAATCACAGGCGGCACTAACCCTGTCGGCGTGGCAGTGATATCGAAATCCATAGTGAGGTGTCGGTGATCATGTCTATTCGCCGAACTATGGATCGATGATCTTACCTTGATTGGTTGGGTCGCGAGGAAGAAAACCTCTATAAAAAATTACTCCGAATCTAAAGCGGCGACGCACCGTGAGGGGACATTTGGCTGACGGGTATTTAAGTCGTTAGTGCGGACCCCGTTCGGGTACCGGCCGACCCCCGGAGCGGGTTACACCTTAGGCTTGTCTGGCTGCGGTCAGACTGACCTTTTAAAAATGTTATACTCGTGGGAATCAAATGAAAGAAATATTAAACAAAAAACTAAAAGACGTAGAGTTGGAGAAGTACATTTGCCCAAAATGTTGCCCATTGGGCAAAAGTCACTAATCAAGCAATAATTTCTTCTAAGTAATTGTGGTATTGAAAACAAATGGACCAAGTAAAGGATAAAAATGCAATTTTCAACTTTCCACATTTTTCTATATTTGTTGTGATTCCCAAGCCTGACACAATTCTGGGCTATACTGACCTTTAAAGACTTTCATGAGGCGGACCAGATACGATAGTCGTAAAGTTGTATTTGGTTATTATTTAAGCAAGAAACTTGCTGGAAAATATCCCTAATTTTTTGGGGAAAATGGTATGTGTTTGAATTCTGTCAAAAGTAGCGAGTAGCCCGATCAAATATTGATTTCTTCAAAGGAATCGTAGATTTGTATACGAATAGACTAAGTAAAAGTTTAAAACGCAAATTGCGTCAAATTTCCGAGTTTTTCTTTAATTCTTGTAATTTCCAAGCCTGACATAATTCTGGACTATACTGACCATTTAAATATTTTATGAGGCAGACCAGATGCGATAATTGCAAAGTTGTATGTGGTTATTTTCAGAGTTAAAAAATAACTAACCAATTTTCTCAACGTTTTAGGAAAAATTTAGGAGGTTTCAATTTGATAAAATCAAATCATTTAAGCAGTTACAAGTTCTTGGTTCTTATTTATAGTTATTTTATTTTATTTATAGATGATACTAACACAGAAAACAAAATAACTATTTTACGTTATTAAAAATATTAAATTTCCCTTATAATTTTACCCCACACTTTTTTAAATCACAATATCTAGAAATTGCGAACTCATCTGAACCTGAAATATACCGACTAATTTAAAACAATTAATGACCAATTATTTGATTAATTCGTTGGGCCATTATACGGACTTAGGGGAGCTAAAATCCATTTCGTGACCTTGAAATAATTTTAATTACGAATATCTATGAAACAGAGCCTGATCAAATTCTGAAATATACCGACCAATTATGACCTTTTAGTGAGCAATTATATGTAATACTAATTTTTTTGGTATGTGCGATCAGGGGTGCCAAAAGTTGTATATTGACCTTGAAATTTCATTTTTCCATTTTAAGAAAAACCGAGCCTGACCAAATTCGGAAATATACTGACCATTTATGACCAATTATTTAAGATATTAAACATGTCAAAATTCAAACTTAGGGGTGCCAACATCCAGGAGCCACTGTCGAAAGCCTTCTTATAGTCTACGAAAGCTAGCTACTGAGGGATTTGGTATTCTGTAGATTTTTCTACCAGCAACTTCATTGTGAGAGTCTGTTCTAATGTACTGTATCCTTGCCTGAATCCAGCTTGCTCGTTAGGCTGGTAAAAGTCCAGTTTTCTGGTAAACATAAAACCTGTTATCAGTCAATGCGAGTCAGCAAATCCCATTAAGAAATCAGCTAAGACAGTAGGTAAAAGGACGAGCTATGGTAGCAAGCAAGAAACGCCTTGCACAACAGAAATTCTGTAAACAAGGCCAAGAGGCATGTACTGCAAGATTCAAACTCTACCACTGAGTCTAATTTTAGTCTGACTTAGGTATTATTGTGATAACAACGAAGACGACGATGCTGGCAACAATGTGGCACCGATTCATATCCTGCACATCACGCAGACAGCACAGAATAGGATCCTTCAGAGGACTATATGTGCGACAATTGCTGAATATGAGATTGTAACCTTGACCCTCATTGTCCTACAGGCTGACCACAATTACGCGCATGTCACGACAATGGTGATCAAGGCTGATATTTTTAAAAACTTCAATTATTGCCCAATTGCCAAATGGAAAAAAAACATTAAGACTGATAGACGATTACTTATAGGTATTATGTAAGCAAATTATTTTGATAAATGTAGCACAATAGCTTTTTTCGTAATTTTATTTATTACAATTACAATTTACAATATTGCATAAACTCGATTTGTGCAATATTGTAAATTGGAATCGGATACGTCATTTAAGGTACTCTTGAACATTTTAATTGTATAGGTGCTTTACTAAATTATTTTATTGAAATTTATTAAATTATAAATAATTTAATGGGATTCATTGAATTCTTTTGAAACGAAATGTTAATAAGCAGCTTGAATTGTGTTCAGAAGTAGATACCTACTACCTACCTAAAATGAATTCAAATTTGTAAAATCGAGATTCACTACACTACACTACAGTACACTACAGTAGGATAAAGCTGGAAACATTTAATTAAACATTATCGGATCTGCTGACAAGAACCACCAGCGCACCCGATATCTTTCGGGCGAACGCCAAGATGGAGGGACCAAGTCTCGGATTTTAATAAAACGTGCATCAAAAAATTCTACCTAAATTCTACTATTTGCTACCTTTGTTAAAAAAAATAGTACCTCATCATAAACATGTTTTTAATCAATAAATGTTGGTCCCTCCATCTTGACGTCAAGATAGAGGGACCATTCTAATAGGCTTCTCCTGGAAGAAGATATATTTGATATTTTTCTACCTAAATTCTACCAAATACAGTTTTAAAAATATCGCTTAAAATCGTTGGTCCCTCCATCTTGACGATTCAATAAATTACTTTTTTCCGGCCACTGTTTAGTGATTTTGTAACTTTTGAATGGTAAATATTTCCTACCTAATTTCTACCTTTAAAATATATATTTTTTTATGGAAAAGAAATATAGTTACTGAGCTATTGTGATATTTAAATTCCGTGTAAATTTCATCAAATGTTTCGTGTTTATTTATATTTTAATAATATTTACTGCATTTATGGATCATTGACTGACTATTATTTAATACATTATAAAAGCAAATGTACTAAGTTCAGGTTTTCTGAACCTTTAAAACAAAAACACTATTTTTTTAGCTTAAGAAGTCTATATAATACATACATACTAAGGTACATATTATCATGACATCTAAGCAAGACTAAATATATTTAAAAATACTTTCTTCAAGTTAAATTCAAGGTAATATACACATTTATATTATTTCGATATTCACGGTCAAGTAAAGGAACATATTTTCAGTACTTCAAAGAAAATTTAATTAGGTACCTACTCTGTACAATTTATTGAAAACCTATCACACTCGCACACGAAGTGTTCAGTATATTACCAAGTTGCGCTGAGAAATCAAACTAATACTTATCCACACTTCTACCACAAGACATTTGTTATTATTATCATCGTAATCGTCGCCGTAGTTTTGAATTCAAAACCTGCAATTTTTAGCGGGTCATGAAGTGGGTGGTTTATTTCAATTAAGTATCCATTTGTTTCCATTTTTTGTTATTTTCACTATGTGAAAAATGACTGATGAAAGATTGATAAAACAGATATAAAATGCGAGTGTGATTGGATGTAGTTAGACGCGGAGACTTAGGTAGACATTTCACAATCAAATTCAAAAAATCAAAAATGTCGAGTTTTATACAAGGGTAGTGTCAAGAGTCTCCGGAACCGGCGTGTTTTGGAGACGAGAGACGTGAAACGAGTGGAATGTAGAGTAAGCTTGGCAGGTACGCAAGCATCGTAACGTTATGGTACAGAAGTACTATTTAAATTATGCGCTTCGGATATATTCGTCAAGCTTCAGAAACCCGAATGTATTTTAAAGATATCTATATAGAGATGTTATTACACGTAATTAATCATTTTGCTTAAATTTAGATTAGGTCAGCAAATTTAAAAATAAAAGTATGGAGTGTAAAAAGAGTAAGAAGTGTAAAGCCGAAGCGCATAATTTAAATAGGAGTACTGTACGTCTGACAAGTGTGAGTGGGAAAATTATATTTATTTTAAAGTACTTAGTAATCCCAAGATACATCTTTGTATTTGATTATTGAAAGTAAAGTAAAAAAGTATTTCACGCCCATATCCCCGAAGAAGTAAGCAAAGGCACAACTACATAGGTAACCACGACTACGACTACGAGTATGCCATTTACAGTTTAATAAGACGTATTTGTTTGAAAATATAGGCATTGGTATTACAAAATGTGAATTTGAAAATTTGTTTATTACGGTTTTACAATAAGTTTGAAGATCCAAGACTCCTTTTTACCCCTAGCCAACCGGGGTTAAAATTTTTGTATTTTTTAAATTTATATCAAAGAACAAACTTCGAAGACTTCTTTGAAGAACTTAGTCTGCTTTTTATTTCAAAATATAACGGGTAACGTAAGAATACTAAATAACTAGAATATGCAGGAAACACCGCCGGGACCAGTTAAATGAAGATACAGACTATTTTATTAAGCGGTCTTCCAACAGTGTTCTTATTGGTAACGACTCATTTAACCTTAGCTCGCCTCTTACCAGCCGCCTTTCCTTATGGACAATTACTTTACTCTTTGGAGCTACCTGGAGGAGAAGCAGATAATTTATTCTACATAGGAGACCGACCCGGGTCTTCTCATGGAGAAACATGTACGGAAAAAAGCATTATAGACTTAGGCTATGTTTCACAATGTCTAAGTAAAGTTCTAAGTAGGCTACTTAAAAGTTAAGTACAAAGTAAAACAAGTTTTTGCGTTTCACACTCATCAAGTAACACTAATCACTCAAATCACTTAAATTGCCCAGTAACTAATAGGTCGGACAGAGTAGCGATTAACTTATTTACTTGTCGAGTAACTTTAACTTTTAACACAATGTGGTCAACAGATGTGTTCACCACATTCTAGTCGGCTAGATACGACTCAAGTTGCTATTGTTCATTTTAGATGTTTATTAGGGTAAAATATTCTTTTGAAAATTATGGATATTTCGGA
Organism: Calephelis virginiensis; assembly: GCA_002245475.1. NCBI lineage: Eukaryota > Metazoa > Arthropoda > Insecta > Lepidoptera > Riodinidae > Calephelis > Calephelis virginiensis. The sequence goes on from NJDC01004322.1 coordinate 42,732, forward strand.
TAGCATTGACGAGGATTTAGATGTTTTTTATTTAGTTACCGAACCTTAAAGTCTGCAAATAGTTCGAAAGCGAACAAATAATATTAAAGGTGAGCTCAAATTAAAGGTAAACAATTAAATTGCAAAATCAATAAATTATTTTTTTGGTTTAAAATAGAAAAAAATACCACAAATATTGATTAATCGCCTCTGTGGTCTAGCTTTCTGGTGTCGGACTTGACTTTTTGAGGTCCCGGGTTCAATCCCCGGCTCGGATAGCTAAAAAATTAGAGAATTTGTGTTTTCAATTTTCTAAGAACGTTGCTCAGGATTGGATATGTGCCTGGTTGGCAATAGTTTTGCCACTTATCACTTGTGTGACTTTTCTGCTAGTCGTGAGTGCCCTGGTTGTACCTCTGCCTACCTATTCGGGAATATGGACGTGAAGATATTCAACATATTAACTATTGAGTATTGACACTTGCCAAAAGACAGATGATATTTACGTTTCGTCAAAAGTGCATTCTCATATTATGCAATCAATTTTAATTGGTTTTGTTGTCATAAACTAAAGTTGCCTAACAATCTCTGTTTTATTTGTAATATTTCTTTATGTTTTATAAAATGTATATCTTTTTTACTAAAACTTGACAAAAAAATATAGGTATAATGCAATAAAAATATTAGACAAAAACAGTGGCTAATTTTACAAAACTATGCTTCGGAACCCAAATATTAATTGTTTTTGCCACTTGTCAGCCTCTGAAGTGTTAAGTAACTACTCGACACATAAAAATACTGTGAGGACGGTTCTGAAACGCGTTGTAAGTTACTGAAAGGATTTAACCGTTCAGTAATTTACTCAATAAGTAACTACTGATTGCTTTACTGATACATTGGTGAATATAGCCTTAAACGTCTAAATACAACATCCATGTTTACAAAACATTGTTTTTTTACTTATCATTTCCTTATTAATATTAACACACGTGTCGTGTTAATATTTAGATCAATTTAAATTTCAGGACTCGTTAGAAGAAGTTGCTTTTACCCTAATTTACAACTTTGTTTAATTATTTTAGCACTTATTTTAACTCAAAAGCCAATTGAAGTTTAAATAGAAATATATATTATCAACGTAGAAATTAGGTAGGAAATATTGACCACTTAAAAGTTGCAAAAAAACTGAACAGTAACTGGAAAAAGCAACTTATTGAATCGTCAAGATGAAGGGACCAACTATTTTAGTCGATATTTTTAAAACTGTTTGCGTTTAGGACACGTCATATTATTTTTATAAAGGTAGAATTTAGGTAGAAAAACATAAGTATATAAAATACTTCCAGGAGCAGCCTATTAGAATTGTCCCTCTATCTTGACGTCAAGATAGAGGGACCAACAATTATTGATAAAAGACATGTTTATGGTGAGGTACTAATTTTTTGAGCAAAGTTAGCAAATAGTAGAATTTAGGTAGATTTTTTTTGATGCATATTTTATTAAAATCCGAGACTTGGTCCCTCCATCTCATCGACCACACATCCCAATAGACGTCGCATATAAGGCAACATGGTTCTGTCAACACATAAGAGCGTGTTTCACCATCTTCAAGTGAAGCTCCACGTAAGCTACTCGTCGATTAATGTGACAAGTAATCCACGATCGCATTTCATCACATCCGAGTAGCGTTAACCACCTCATAAACTGGCCCGTAACTAACTTGCTACTTTGAGCGCCAAGTAACGTGTTTAATCGACGAGTAAGTAATCGCCGCGTCCTTTCCCATCTGCTTACCAGATGTCCTGTGCGTAGTTTTTATTACCTTTGTTGATTATTTTGCAAAAAAAGGGTAAGTACTTATTATTGATAAATGTTTTTGGTTAGGTTCATTGAATTACAATTGGAAGAATTGGAACAAGCCTTAACACAATGAATTCCCGGATTTGCTTGATTTAGGCGGTCCTCCGAACCTAGCGTTAAACTGGTTTTCTACTTTGTATTACTCTTTTTTCCATGTAGTGCATCAGTTTGTTTTATTAACTTTATTAACATTCGCATCTTTAAATTTTATTACCAAACTCGTTAATACTTCACTTCAAGAGAAAGGAGTGCAAACTTCAAAATGGACTAACCATTTTGAAGTTTGCACTCCTTTCTCTTTTTACAGGGTACATGATATTTTTTATCGTATAACAAAGTATTGTAAATCATATTGCCTCTGTGGTCTAGCGGTCCTGCATCGGACTTGACTTCTTGAGGTTCCGTATTCGCTTGTCGGGTCGGGCAACACAAAAACTGAAAATTGCGTATTTTACATTTTTTAACAAAGATAATGTTGCCAGGGATTAAACATGTACTCGGTTGGCGAAAGGCGTGTTTGGCCTGGTTGTCCCTCTGCCTATCTCTTCGGTGATATGGCCGTGAAGATACTTTTTTTTATTGTACTGTAAATTACTTAAACAAAATAATCAGTCCTTCAAAAATGTAAAACGTACGTGTGAAGTTTTTTTTATAAATTAAATTAACACGCATTTTGCGGTGCGCACTGTCGTCGTCTGATGTTTTTGACAGTAATGACAATGATATTAGTAGGAAGACACATTCCTTTCGTACACTCATTCCTTGAATCACCACTTATGTGGCAAGTTATTAATTGACACTTTGCTTTCGTTGGTGAAACTGAAGCAAATTACTCGGAACTTTTATTAGCCGAGTAGCTATGAGAGGCAAGTAATTAATCGACACTTTACTTGAAGATGGTGAAAGAGGCCCTTAGTGTAATTGTTCTAATGTAGCTTGTTACTTAAAAAGATATGAACAGTATCGACCAGGTTTGTGACCTGTAAACATTGTCGCGTTATTGTATTAAAAAAAAGATATATATATATATATATATATATATA
>NJDC01004322.1:45775-56197 GCA_002245475.1 Calephelis virginiensis
CATGTGGAAAGAATGACAGATGAAAGATTGACAAAGCAGATATACAATGCGAATGTGGATGGATATAGGTACCCGGGGAGACCAAGGCTGACATTTCACGATCAGATCAAACGGATATTATCCGAGGGTGGTGTCAAGAGTCTCCGCAACCGGCGTGTTTGTATGAAAAGGGTTATGAATGTGAAGGAAGCAAGACAAGTTTGTCAGGATCGTGAGGTCTGGCACTCGATACTCTGTCTACCGCGTAAGGGACTTGGCGTGAAGATATGTATGTGTATGTATGTTAAATAACTCATAAATAGTTGAGCCGATTTTATTGAACTCTTTTAAGTGCATTAGGTGCTTATCTGGGTGATATAAATTCAAGACTGGTTCCGATAGCCTATGTTGGGGTCAGTATATCATAAAACTTTCAAAGGACTGGGACAGTTTTAAAACTAATTTGTTTACAGTATTTCAACGATATTCTGTAGTTCAGGTGGGAATTACTCAAATGAATAAAAACAATTCAATTTGATAAGTATGTCTTTCATATCACTTATCCACAATATCATAAAATAAAAACAATCTAATTTGGTTTAAAGAAACCAGACGAGAGAATTGGTTTCCGAATTCAAAATTCCAAACATAGTGAATTAAATCTCAACATTTTGCAGAAGATTGTTTTATACACTTTACGCCACTGCTGCTTCATGACAATGCTAGACTACATACTGCACAACAGACGGCTTCTCAATTAGAAGAGCATCAATTGCAATACAAAAAACATGCACCTGAACCTAACTTCAACGCATAATTATTTTTTTCGAAAAATTCAATTTCGATGGGGCAGTCACAACCACGTTCTAAGATTTTATTGTTTCCCGTTGGAATGGTTTTTTAGTAGAGGGATCAATGAATTACCTATGAGGGCAAATGTGCATAGGAAATAATGGTTCATACTTTGATTAAATAAATATATTACAATAAAAATATTCTACTTATGTTCCTCCCCCACAAAATGCCAATTACAGATGTAAGGGCCTAATATATTCAAGTACAGTTATTACACTTAATCGCAAAAATGTGTGACTTTGAGACGTTGAGTTGCATAGCTGCGATGTGACGTGCAATAACAAAATGCGGTATAATTCGTTACAATGTATGTCCGTATTTCATAAAATAAAAGGCGTATCGATAAATTATATTGTTCGTATTAAATATGTCTCATCCCTAATCTTACATATTTGTTTATGAATTTGACGTGTTGTCATTGCAAGGGCCAATAAGAAAGCAGTTCCTCGCTTCCCCGCACCTCAGCTATTTGCCAGACTTGTTTCAAAGAAAAATTATAAAAAATAGGCATCTATTGGGATGTGTGGTCGATGCTCCATCTTGACGCTCGCTCTTTCGGACGTCCGTACGTTCAAGAACGTGCGTTATGTGGTTAATTACTTTTATTATCCAAAGACCTGTAAGACGCGGCTATAAGCTTCACTCTTGAACCTAGATTCCATGCAAATGTTAAATTGGAATCAGGTTTGTGTCATTTTGTAGGTACACAATAACACGATAATAGTGAATTTTCTTAATAATAGTATCGGATTCATTGGATTTTTTTGGATTCAAATGTTAGTAATTCGACAGTAAAGTGTTTGAGCGTACAAAATGGCACAAAACCGATTCCAATTTAAATGAAAGTGATTCAATAGTAGATAGCCCTCCTGCATCGAGTGAGGACGAAAGATTGGCCGTATGGAGGTTGAGTTATTACAAATTCAAAATAAAAGTCATAATTTTATAATAATTTGTATTTGATTTCAATAAATATTGACATTCCATAATTTTAGAAAGTACCGATTTCACAACAAATTACGTCCAGGGTCCAGCGCGGTTCCGGTGACACAATACATTTGCCGCGACAAACGATTTGGCCGAAGAACTAAGAACTGGAGTTGGACAATTCTCAGAAACAATAAACCCCATCCAGATTATATTTAATTGATTAATTTAAAACGTTGCAAAGTTAAATGTAACAGTAACTCTTCATTTGAAAGTATTAAAACCAATACTTGTTAGTTATTTTTTTGCGGTTGCAAAAACTAATGAATTTAAAGCATAGACTGCATCAATGTTTTTTCTTGATTTATGTGTTTCGACTTGGGTAAGTGTGTGCTGTAGCAACTCAACTGAATTGTGACACTGACAATGTACAGTTTGACCACGACCAGGCCTGCGTTCGGTCGGACGGATGCCGTCGCTCACATTTCACCGCAATTCGAAACAAAAAAATGCGCCTCAAATAAAAACAATATGTTTCGTCTCTTGCTTCGTCCTTGCACCTCCTATTTTTATTAAACTTTGTCAGTTTTGTCCATACGTGGAAAAACGTATGAACGTGGAAAACTTGAATGTCATTTGTGTTACTGTTAACACATAGGTATATCAACAATAGGTATACCAATCATGAATCCACCTTATTTGCTGATGATGCTACCCTCCTTATCGAGTGCAAAAAGGAAGATGATTTATTTGAAGAAACATGTAAAACTTTAACTATGGTAGCTGAATGGTTAAAAGAAAATATAGGATTTTAAACTTAAATCGTCGCACATTAATAACATTTTTAATTATTTATACGGGATACTCACGATCCCTTTTTATTTTATTTGTCGATATTTCGGCCTAGTTGCATAGGCCGTGGTCACGACGGGACTGCGGCGGCGAGCTGTAACTGTTGACAGGAGGATCTACTGACAGATGATTACTTTTGAACTGGAGCATGACAAGAAGTTATCATTTCTTGATGTGTCAATTAAAGCTCGCAACGATGGTACTCTTAGTCACACGGTATATAGAAAATCAACGCATACTGACAGATACCTACACGGAACATCACATCACCACCCAAAACACTTGACGTCAGTAGTCATATCATTGACGAAGCGGGCCTACGATATTTGTGATCAAGACCACCTGGAAGAGGAGCTGAGACATGTTGCTGGGGTGTTATGCCGAAACGGTCATGTGCTGAGATGGAAAATACAGCAGCACAAACCTAGAAGCATTTTTGCCATACCTATGTGGCATAACGGATAAAACTGGCAGACTCCTGGCACGTAAATACAATATAAAAACTGTATTTTCGGCCCAAAAGAAAATTGCAGCCTATCTTCGCTCGCCTAAAGATAGCATACCATATCAGTGTCCAGGTGTCTATAAGGTTAATTGCAGCTGTGGTAGTTCGTACGTAGGACAAACTAAGCGAACTATTTCAACACGTATTAAAGAGCATATCAGCGCAATCAAGAAAAATGACCCTTAGAAGTCTGCTATTGCTGAACATCTTTTAGATTCGTCCACCAACCATTGGATAGAACTACATAATCCACAAATAGTTTCTACAGAATCCCACTACATTCCTCGCCTAGTACGTGAAGCTATTGAAATTCGAAATACACCAAACAATTTCAATAGGAAAGACGGTTTTAAGTTGGCCCAGGCGTGGGATCCAATTGTTGGTCGGTGCCGGTCTATAAATACAAAAAGTGCCGTAAAGTGTAGGGACATAGTGTTGTGTGTCGCGATATAGTGCCCAGAAATGATAGTGACAAGGTCGTTCAAAAAAGAAGAATTAGACGGAGGGTTGACAGGCTCATCTGTCAGTAGATCCTCCTGTCAAAAGTTACAGCTCGCCGCCGCAGTCCCGTCGTGACCACGGCCTATGCAACTAGGCCGAAATATCGACAAATAAAATAAAAAGAGATCGTGAGTATCCCTTATAAATAATTAAAAATGTTAAAAGAAAATAATCTTAAAATAGGTTTTACGAAGACAAAATTATTGAATTTCAAGTACATTATAGAGAGACTAAAAAGTTAAATGTCTTTTTAAATAATACTACTATAGAGAATGTAGATTTTATCAACTTCCTAGGAATAAAAATTGATAACTTTTGTAATTGGAAGTCGCATACTGATTTACTTTGTAACAAAATTGATAGGTTTATATATGTCTTAATACGAATAAGAGAAGTGCCAGGCCTTAAAGCATCTCTTTTAGCGTATCATGGGTATGTTTCTTCCGTTTTGCAATATGGTATTCCTATTTGGAAAAATTCTGTAGAACTAATTACAATCTTTAAGTGTATAAGAGCGATATATGTAGTGTTAATCAGCAAGCCACTTTTAAGTCTCTCAAAATTTTACCTTTAGCTTGTTTACATATTTTGGTTGTATGTGTATTTGTAAAAAACATCATCAAACAAATGCTGAAGTCAAAGGTTTATCACATTTAGAACTAGTGAGAAACTCCGTGTGCCTAACCAAAAACTCAATAAAACTATTTTTAGTATAAACATTAAAACATTGTGTACATAATTAAATATTTACTTTTATAAATATTAAAATATTTGCACACCACAATGTGGTAGAATATGTTGGAAATCTTAAATAATTTTGTAACAACTTCAATACGCATATTCCGCAAATAAATATATTTTCTTTCTTTTCTTTTCTTTATTTTTTATCTGAAAATAATATTATCATACGGAATCGAGCAACGTTTAAGAGAAAGAATTTTAAGAAAGTTGGTTCTTTATAATTTAATATAATATAATGTGTATTTTCCCATGTTCTCCCGAACAGCTCGTCGGCCGGACGTTTCGTCTGTTCCTGCGCAGCGAACCTACGTCGTTACAGAAAAACGTCCCACTAGCCAGCGACCCCTTACCGCGAGTGTACGGACCTGTACTCGCTACCATTACCATTACTCGCTGTAAGTCATTTTTATGAAAACTTTGAACAGCGTTTCTTCTGTTTACTGAGAGAACTATATATATTTAGAACAAAAGCGCTGTAGAACGTAATCTATTACAATTCACGGCAACGGCTCAGATAAGTGGACTGCCCACTGTACCTACTGCGGGAAACATTTTTATTTGCTATAAGAATCCGGTGGAAATCGAGGAATATTATGCAAAACTCTGTTCCCTTATTTTCTGTAAGAGAACATAATATTTATCAACATAAACCAGGAACTAGCGACACGTTTAATTTCACCAAGAATTCATATTTTGATGTGTGAACTCCTGTAAAAGCTTGATAATTACATACAATATCAAGATAAACCAAATGACAGTAGAAATTACATTTTCAAGTTTATATTTACGTACATGATATTATTTCCTATCGAGCTGCTCAGTTTACAAAATACTTTAGATCTTAGATTACAAATGATGAAACTTTACTATTGCCTTACGTAGGTTGCACTTAAAACTTAATAACATGTCGGCTTTCTTTTTTCTAGAATGGTATTTCGGACACAGGTGTTTGTAACAATTCTTTTTTAAAATTTACAATAAAAATGAAATACAGTCGTGGTCAACTAATTATGGACACTCTTTGGTTAAACCGAATTGTGAATTTATTTTTTATTTTCCAACGAGTCTAAACCATATTCCATGTCTCTTACATGTAAGTATAATTAGTCATTTATGTGCCCGATTATACAAACAATAACAACTTCTTAAACATTAAACCTCTATACAGTATAGCTGATAGATTATCGTAGTGCTATTTGTTCAAATAATTCTGACTGGCCATTTAATTAGGGACACAGATATTGCGTTCTATTTTCAAAATTTGAAACTCAATACTTTTTTACTTTTACAGACGAAAAAGCTGGTGTCTCAGAGAGGACCGTTCGACGACGTCAGGTAGAATACGTCTGGTGGTCTGGTGGTTCGGAAGCGTGGCTCGCAAAGTACCGTTGTTGAAGAAAGAACATAGAAATGCTCGTTTGGCGTTTGCACGTAAATATGGACATTGGACCTACGCCCAATGGCAACATGTGTTATTCTCTGACGAGACCAAGGTTAATTTGATTTCTTCAGATGGAAGCAATACATACGGCGTCCAGTAAAAGCGGAAATGAATCCAAGATTCACAAAAAAGCAGGTGAAACATGGCGGTGGAAACAATAAAATGTGGGGTTCATTTTCTGGACATGGAGTGGGACCTGTGAGGAAAGTTCAGTGTAACTTAGACCAACTTCAATACAAGGCAATATTGGAGGAAACGATGCTTCCCTATGCTGAGGAGCATCTCCCTATTTTAAGGACGTTTCAGCATGATAACAACCCGAAACATACCGCCCATTCACTCAAGTCGTTTCTTACCAGTTAGTCAGTATCGGTGTTAGATTGGCCAGCAAATAGCCCGGACCTTAACCCAATCGAGCACCTTTGGTACGAAATCAAGAAAAAAGTAGCCACTTATCGTACCACAACTTTAGATGAACTTAATGAAGCTTTTTGTGAGGCATGGGCAAACATTCCTGTCGAAACATGCCAGAAACTGATAATGTCTATGCCACATCGGTGTCAAGCGGTAATTACTGACAAAGGTTTTGCTACTGGGATTTACATGTAATAAAATGGAGCTGTTAAAGATATTATAATACTGCAGATTATTAGTTTTGTTTAACTCTATTTTTCATTATAGTTTACTGTCCTTAATTAAATGTCCAGAATTATACCTTAAAATTGAATACATGTTCAACCTTTGATATTAAATACTTTTTTCTATTTATTTATTCTTTTATTTACAGCCATTTAAAGCATAATAATCGGACCAAATCATGCAAATAATAGTTACTGAGAAATCAATAGTGTTTTATATTTGTATGTACATAACCGGTTATTGTTCTTCACTATCTTGCATGTCCCTAATTAGTTGACCACGACTGTATATAAAAAAAATCTTGATGATTTATGTACATTGGATTGACGACATCATATCAAAGGCTCAATAGTTCCTACAAACGGTTCCAGTCCGCTTCAACCGCCGTGGAGGTCACGGGGGAGTAAATCGTCGGACACCGTTGCATGTGTAGACACTTTAGTTTTTATTGTGTTGTTGTCTTACAAAACAAAATTCATAGCAATGTAAAATTAACCCTACAAATAGGCTTACATACTACAAACAGCACGAAATTGTAAAAATATTTTCCAAACATCTTCACGCGGACGAACTTTAAAGTTTTTATATGTGAAATCGTACAGTAATAACAAATCAACAACAGACAACAAATAATATATATTTATGTATATCGTTGAACTTCAAATGTCTTTAAATAACGTAACAAAAACTGATTGCTTTCTCCAGCAAAACTAGGTCCGGCATTCAACTTGCTGACGAGTACAAAAAGTTTGCATCAAAGATAATAAAGTAGAGTTGTATGGCAGCGGGCACCACTCAATGCACAACAGTGGGAGCTTCGACGTAACGTGTCCATTTCATTCAGTATTTATCAATATATGTATAATTAGTCTTTTCGAGTCGGCCTTTGTCACACAAAAATGTTTTGTATTTCTAAAATGTCAACACGGAGCCAAAACATATGAAGGCGTCCGCGTCAACTAACACGCCGTCGCGTCCAAAATATGACTATAGTTATAACAATTGTTCACTTTTAAATCGACCACTTTGGATTCCACTCCACTGGAATTGGAATGAGTGGAGCATAAAAAGATGCAATTTACTACCTATCTATTATCGACACATCTAAAGATTGACAAAAACTGTTTTATAGAATATCTTTATATGTAGGTACAGGCAGAGTTGGGCGTAATCAACTGCTTTTGCAATAATTAGTAATCTGATTGCATGATTATATTATATATTTCCCGTGTTGGTCCGGGCTCCTATGCAGAATAGACCATGTGCCTTCCTGCCAGGCAGCTCGTAAAAGGCGATTATAGGCTTACCGACACTAACACCTTGACATTTGACTAGGTGGTCGAGTTTCGCAGCGACTCGCCTGAAATGTTATCACCACCTTACCTATTCCTGCCGCCATAACGTCAGCGCTTGCCGTTGACGTGTTCCGGTTCGGAGGATAAGGTAGCCGGTAAACTTACTTTTGCTCGAGGCCTAACATACTCTTTCATTATTTAAATCCTTAATCAAATTCAAAAAAAAGATGTTTCGCGAGTAACCATGTATGTATGTAACCATGACCAATTTACTGAAATCTCACACACTTAGGTACAGTAGAGATCTTTGAAAAGGGTACTTTTGAAGTTGTTTTTTTTATAACATTGGAAGGCAATCGAGCAGACATATTTCCTGGTGGCAAGAAATTCACGCCGCCTAGGGACCCCAAAAATGGTAATAGTGTCTTGCCAATTTAAGGCCGATATGTTAGGCCTCGAGCAAAAATAAGTTTACCGGCTATGATACCTTTCGAACCGGAATACGTCAACGGCAAGCACTGACGTTATGGCGATAGGAATAAATAAGTAAGGCAGTGGTATCAACCCGGGCGAGTCGCTGCAAAACTTTAGCACCTAGTAGGGTGTCACGGTGCTAGTGACGGTAAAGCTACGCTCGCCTTTTACGAGCTGCCTGGCAGGAAGGCAGAATATGGTCTATTCCACAAAGGAGCCCGGACCAATACACGGTGAATCCGATTTAATATTTGGAGCTTAAATCGGATTCACCGTGTATTGGTTCACGCTAACAAATATTTTTTGATTACTTTATTTTTTTTTATTATTTTATTTAGTAAATTAACTACTAATTAAAAAGTGTAATTCATGAGACTTATTGAAAATAAGTATGATTATGTTACGAGTACGATATAATTAATATTAAATTAATTATTCGATTTCCTAAATGTAGTTAATACGCTTTAATCAAGAGTGATCAAAAAGAGTATACAAATTTAAGATTACAAACTAATAATCATTAATCACCGACACGATTACTTTCTTGATTAATTTCTGTAATCATGATTGAAGATTACAAAATGTAATCGCAATCCTTAATCATGAATCTGATTACATTTTGCCCAACTCTGGGTACGGGGCATCGAGTGGGACAGTTGCGGGCCGAGAGCGGTGCGGACGATACAAACGGCTGAGTGCTGACACATGACGGTCATACAACAGTCATACAACAGCAAACAGTGTGCCAGTACTGGTCCACAACGTTCCAACCGTTACAGAAGTAACACTGCTGGTGATATTACAGCCAGTTCGAGTGCCATTTTGTTTGCCAAAGTCAAACTCTAGCGAGTGTGTACACTGAAACTGTAACTTTCCGAAATAGTGAATACAAAACATTAAGTAGACATTTTGAGTTTATATTAACTTTACGAACTTATAGAACGAATGTGGGATTCATAAAAAAATTGGTCCGGGTCCGCTGAGCAGAATTGGCCATCTACCTCCCTGAGGCAGGCTATCAATGGTGAGGTCGTCAAGGTAGGTCAACATTTTATACATTATTAAGTGTAGCTAAAAACTACTGGACGACTTTTTGTGGAAACATTTCCGAACCATTTGCTATCTTGCGAAAAAAATAAGTATCAAACGGCGAGGTGGTACCCCCGACCAAATAGTTGAAGTCAGCTGTTGCAACTTCGTTACAACAACAACTAAATCATTTCGTTGTTTGCTTTAGTTGTTGTTGTTGAGATAATGCTCCACGGAACTGAAATTAGTCTACTAAGAACTAGTAACATTGTGACAGAAAAATGAAAATGAAAACAATGAAAAAACATGAAAATTTAACAATTTATCGTTTCATCGAAGACGTCGAAGGCTCCGACGACAACTGTCCCAAACGATCCCCAGTACTACTGCACCACACCTTGAGTAATGTCCCGCTCCCCCGTGTAAACGTACTTATAATTTGTATAAATCTAACCTACCGACGAGTTCGCACCAACAATGGAGTTTGTTGTTACGAGGACGATGACCAGGACGAAGCTTCCTGTGGGTAAAAAATTTACATTAATAAATATGATATTATTATACGATAAAACTCATAAATGTTTTAGCTTCTAATTATAATTCTTCACTTCAATCTAGGGCAAGTTTCAAGCTATTTATATTGTTTGCATTTCACATGTTCAAATCCAAACGATGATCCGATGGCGGAATCCAAAGATGTGACAGAATTTCAAAATCGAAATAGAAATCTCGAAAAAGACTATACACTATACTGTATAGTGGATAAGCACAAACGTTTACCTCAAAAACGTGCGTAAATCATGTTCTTTTCCGAAATCTCTATTTCGATTTTGAAATTCGGCCACATATTTGGATTCCGCCATCGGATCACCGAACACAATGGAATGGAACCGGATACAATTGAATTCCACCAAGTGAGATAATATGATTTACTTTATGTGAAAGAGTAGTATGTGGGAGATTTAAACACACGTGTAATGTGAACAATCTCCAATTACTATTAAACAAAGGTAATTGACAACTTTTTATTTACGTTGAAAATTAAGAACTCCTCGCAGTTCCAAGCCGACCAATTGTGGTCACGACCACAATTTTGGGCTCACCTCTTAGTCAAACGCAGAGGCACTATCTGTGATCTTATTATCGTTATCATTAATGTGTGTGTGTGTGTGTGTGTGTGTGTG
>NJDC01004322.1:56389-96623 GCA_002245475.1 Calephelis virginiensis
TGTGTGTGTGTGTGTGTGTCAAATGCTTGGTAGTGTGGGTAATGTTTTGTTTATTGATTTAATGTACTTATAATATGATATTAGCTTTATTTTAACTTAACTTAAGACTGCTATATTAGGATGAAAAAGAAATGTATGTAGGACCCCTCGGAATCATTTGTAATATTCCAAGAAAAGATTGCCACCACCAACTGGTCCAGCACGTCCAGTACCTCAAACCCTAACTATCGGACTCTACTGCCAACATTATGTCGCAATTTGAATATTCGTTTTTGAAAGGACGACATTGTGTCGTCAAGGCACATCAACATTTGTGCAATGTTCAATATCACCCAACAAACGTCAGTCGGATTGCGATTTAATTATATGGGACCGCCTCGGGATCGCGACCTACCATTGCTAGAATCATTAAAATCTGTCTCCCCCCCTTCCATAGGCCCTCGCGCGTGGGCACGTATTCCGCGGAAACGAACGCTTCAAGGCATGTAATATAACCCGCGTGCCGTTCCAGATTCATTCAAATCGGTGCAGCCGCGCCAACAACTCTTCATCTAAAGTTTCACATCAATTATATTAGTGTAGATAGTACGAGGCTTTGAGTAACAGAGTGGACAGTGTTGTGCCCAGAGTGGACAGTACAAAGTAATGCGTGCTGGTCACGTACCTGACTACTTTCCGGCATCAGAGCCTCGGCCGCCGGGCTCAGAGCTCTCTGTGGTGGGGGAGATGTCCTCCACGACTTTCTCGTGGACGTTTCTATTTTTGAAGCTGTAAATGTACAAACATACAATGAATACGTTCTGCGGTAAAAGGTAGCCCCATACCGCGCCCAAATTAGCGGACATGCAATTAAATAGCTCATTTGTTTTTCGGTCACAGTGACAAAGCCGTGGTACGAGGTGCGGTGTATTTGCAGACGACATTTTTACGAGTATGTTTGTAGAAGCACACGGTCGCTGGTATAGTTCAGTAAGCGATGCAAATACCTGAGCCTTTACCATGAGTTGGTATAGATTACGTTCGGTAAGTTACATTTCGATCTATGACACTTTTGGTCTAAAAATGAGTTTATCTTAGTTACCCATCGAGGCGCTGTTCAAAGTTTTCATACAAATAATTTACAGAGGAGGTAGAGAGTATAGTAAACTTGACAAGCCGTAACTCATGGTAAGGGCTCTGAACCTTCCGAATCCGCAGGAGAACAAAAAATAAGACATTCTCCGTTCTTTGCGCCGTAACATCGGTGGGTACTCAAACAGAGTCCTTCCCATATAAAATAGATTTGGCCGACAGACGGTCGCCTAGCGAACATTGCATTGGAAAAATATGTGCAGCTATTTACATATTTTATATTGTCACTGTCATAATCCCTCGCAGCCGAGTCAACTCTGGTTCCCACCACCCCTCGTACAGCTTATGAGAATAATATTTGACGAGAGTTCAAAAACTTTCCGAGAAAACTTTAGGTCAAGGCTCTAGGAATAACGATTTTTTAGCATACTTTAATTTCATCCTGCTTAAAAACAATGTTAAAAAGTTTTCGTTAACATTATTTGCCAGCCAAATATAGTTTCTACTTGTCCATACCCAACCAAGGTAACGAGGTTCGGCCGCGGCGAGTGGCGCGCTTGACCAATTCAATGATAACTTACAAAACACAACCTCTAAAATACTTGAGTCTCAAAGTAAATGATTCGTTCGCATTCGTACATAGGTAATATTTTATGTTTCGTTACTTTGAGGAGAATTATAATAAATTAACAGCAAAAAAATATTTTAGAAAAAGCTTTTATTTAAGACTCTAATAGGGAGAAAATGTTTTTTTTTCTTTAAAAATATTAAATATGAACTTACAACCTCATTATACACAACTTATATGAGCATAGAAGCTTGTCACGCGATTTTTTTGTGTGAATAAACTAGTACCTACTTATTGATTTCTATAAAATCTGCTTAGTTTGAATTAATAAAATCTCAATTAAATTTAATATTGATAATCGCGACAAACTTTTATGATCATATAAGTTGTGTAAAATAGGGTTATAAGTTCATAAATAATATTTTTAAAGAAAAGAAATATTTTCTTTTAAAAACCTTTTTCTAAAAATATTTTTAGCTTTTAATTTATTTTACACTTTTTAGTTATCGCTGGCTAGGCTTCTTAGTCTGTTCATCTCATTTAACGCAACATTGTTGCAATATCATTTACCGGTAATTTTTTAACAATCCAGCTCTTCAACAAGCTTATCATTTTGTACTATTTGTTGACCCCTTTTTTCAGCAATATTTTGCACCCTCCCAGAGCTCTGTTTAGAAGGGTAAGAGCTGGGTACGCCTGGGTGCTCTGAGGTAGTACATTCATGACAACATGTTACACCCGGTACCACTCAGCCCTCGGCACGGCCTCACCTTGACTTGGGTGTTTGGAAGAATGCTGTGCCTGACAAAACACAATTCCCGGTTTGACTTTAGAGTTGTCCTTCTCCTAGACAGGTCTGCAACCAATGCTGATATCGCCCATTCCGTTAAAACACACAAACCAAAGTTAATCAATCGATGTTATAGGCTTTAAATTTTTTAACAAAATTTTTCTCAGCGAACCCTTTTAAAAGTGCGCCGTATTGGATTTAAAGTGATGTCACATTATTTTGCCATAATATGCCATTTTATACCCATACTGTCGAAATGTATTGAAAATAACTATTCCGCTAACTTGGATTGAGAATGACGTCACATTATTTTTCGTGTTGGTCTTTCAACGAGCTCTTTTATTTGATAACCTTATTGTAGAAGTTCATAAAAAAACTTGTTCTGCTATCTTAGGTGGTCCGCCATGTTGGATTTAGAATGACGTCTTATTATTTTTCGAGTTGGTCTCAACAAGTCCTTTCGTTTTATACCCATATTGTAGAAGTGCATAAAATAACTATTCCGCTAACTTGGATGGTCCGACATATTGGATTGATAATGACGTCAACTTGTTGTTCGAGTCGCGCTCAACGAGTTCTTTCATTTGAAAAAAAATGTTGTAGAAGTGCATTAAAAATAACAATTCAGCAATCTTGGGTGGTACGCCATAATAGATTCATAATAACGTCACATTATTTTTCGAGTAGGTCTCAACGGACCCTTCCATTTGATACCCATATTGTAGAAGTGTATTAAAAAATAACTATTCCGCTATCTTGGATGGTTCACCAAATTTGGTTTAGAATGACCTCACTTTATTTTTCGAGTTGGTCTCAACGAACCCTTCCATTTGATACCCATATTGTAAAAGTGCATTAAAAATAACTATTCCGCTATTTAGAATGGTCCGCCATATTGGGTTTAGAACGACAATATTTTTCGAGTTTGAGCTCTTTTATTTGATACCCATATTGTAGAAGTGCATTAAAAAATAAATATTCCGCTATCTTGGATGGTTCGCCATATTGGGTTTAGAATGACATCACTATATTTTTCGAGTTGGTCTCAACGAACCCTTCCATGTGATACCCATATTGTAAAAGTGCATTAAAAATAACTATTCCGCTATTTATAATGGTCAGCCATATTGGGTTTAGAACGACGTTACATTATTCTTCGAGTTTGAGCTCTTTTATTTGATACCCATATTGTATAAGCGCATTAAATATAGCTACACCGCCATCTTGTATTGTCCGCCATATTGGATTTAGAATGACGTCACATTACTTTTAAAGTTGCTCTCAACACGTTTTTTCATTTGATACCCATATTGTAGAAGTGCAATAAAAATAACTATTACGCCATCTTGAATGGTCAGCCATATTGGATTTAGAATGACGTCACGTATTTTATCATGCATTGTCATCCAAACTAAATGTGTATACAAAATTTCAGCTCTATCGGTTGAAGATATCTGCTTCAAAATTGAGTTCAAAGATTCCACCCGAAAAAACATAAATACATTGCAAGTTAAATAAAAGCTTTTAATATTTATTGAAATTTTTTACTCGCACTTGTTTCGATGTTACAGCGTGTTCTTCGTCTTATATATAAAATTCTCGTGTCACAATGTTCGTTCCCGTAGTCCTCCGAAACGGCTTGACCGACTCTCATGAAATTTTATGAGCATATTGAGTAGGTCGGAGAATCGGCCAACATCTATTTTTCATACCCGTGAGTGATAAGGGTGACTCACCCCAATTTTTTTAAATAAATAACATTAAAAATATAGCAGAACAACGTCTGCCGGGTCAGCTAGTAAATCTATATTTCTCTTATTAATTTTGATAAATTTTTTGAATTGATAATTTATTTGATACTCAAAATATAAATTTTGAGTTTGTAGAGCAAATGTGAAAATATAAATATTATTACTTTATTCGGGAAACGGTTACAATGTACAAGAAAACATGTAAATATTTTGGTGCTCGGTACGAAAACACCGACTGGAGCATTACCTTTTTAAATAATATTTGCGTTAGGTACATATTAGATTTGTCATTTCTATACCGTTATAATATTCCTCACTACCACTGAAATTAAATAAAAATGAATATATGAATAACTCAACAGAGATGGAAACATGCAAGGCTCAAGTGCGACGTGCTCTTAAAATATTATTCTCATAATTATTGATATAAAGCGAGTCAAAGCGAACATTCCCCAAGCGACCTCCACCGCGAGCCCCAGTGTGCAACCACGTGTGATCACATGCGACCACGTATGACCGCCTGTGAACAAGTGTGACCACGTATGACCATGTGTAGCGGATGGTAGAGGATACCGGATACGTACGCGAGCTTCCCCAGCTATGGCGCGGGTGGGAACGGGCGTGATATATGGAAATAGACAAATACCTCATTACATTACATATAGTATATAATTAACACTTTAAACGTCCAGCGGGGCTATTCAGTATCTTTTTAGTGATGATCACTGGGTAAAGCTGTCAAATAAAGTGTTTTTTATTTGCAATCTGTATTGTATTTCTGTTGGTCATAGGAGGAGATAGCAAATAAAAAACACATCATTTGACAGATATTTGACGTACTTACACTTTACCCAGTGATCATCACTAAAAAGATACAGAATCAGAACCCTGATTATTTTATGTTGTCTCTTTAACTAAATTATCTCTAATTTTATTTTTAGAATATTTAGACGTGAAGGTAGCGAATAAAATTATGCATATATCTAAGGCAACAAGGTATCGTAAAAATCTTGCGGTCTATAGGCGACGATTTTTATCGTATCGCCAGTTTTGAAAAGTGAACTACTAAAAAATGTAAATGCATATTCAGCGATAACATGGCAACAGGAAATTCTAAAACTAAGGTGGCTTTTTATAAATTTTATCAATTTGATACGTTGAGTTAAAAAGTTCGTTTTGAACACCATTATTGTAGGTACCATATACACTAGTTGTTTTCAAAACTGGAGAGATGTTTATAATAAATTCTAACAGGATTCCTTTAAAACAGTAAGTTACTTTTGAAGCTCGATTCATGCAATATTGAAAATTGGAATCGAGTATGTCACTTTAATTGGATTCGAGTAAAATCGAAATCATTTTTCGGATTGATTCGTATCATCGGGAAATTATTATCATTTAGGTAGTTAATAGTAAACAATACATTATTTTGTCGGTTTCGTTGAATTTATTTGTACTGTGTTCAAAAGTACCTAAAATGACATAAACTATTTTAATTTCCAATTCGCATGTTATTGAGCTTCAAGAGTAACCCTACTGGTCTAAGTTTAGAATTTTAGACTTTACAATGGTGGTAATTTTGTCGTACACTCACTGAACTAATTATAAATTATCGCTAACTTCTTTAGACAAAAGTAACATAAGGAGACAAAACACTTTTAGTGCTGTCAGATTAGTCTGTATACGACATTTATACTGACGTATAATCTATCATTCAGAAAACGTTGATTAAAACATCACGGTTTGACATGAATCTAACATGTCTAAAATGTACCATCTCTTTTGTTTTGTTTCATTTGAAAAGGACAGCATGCATCTCAAATAAGTTTAGTTTGTGAACAGCAGAATCACCACCAACAGCTTCGACAAAATTTAATTTTAGGTACACAAAAAATAGTTGTTTTAAGGGTTGTTTAATTAATGCTTCATTTGTGGAAGCGCTTTAAGTTTGGTCATTGTGTTAGATCTGTAGATGTCGCCTGAACTGAATGCGGAGCAAAACAGATATGCATGTTTATTTTATTGTTTATATATTTGATATCATATTATTATTGACGTCAGTTTTGCCAAAAAAAGTCTACACATTTTGAGACAAATGGTATTTTAAATTTATTACTGTTGTTTCAAAATATGACATTTATTTCAAATTTAATTTAAGCACTTTCTTCACACGGCTCACACAAATTACAAGAAGAAAATGTGTTGGTTACTTTTTGAACCTCCTTCGATTACGTTGTAGGTTACTTTTTGAACCAAACTCCTTCGATTGCGTTGTATAATATTTACGAGGAATCTTGGTAGTCACTTTAAAACGTTTCCTTTCTTTAAAAAAAGAGTGTCTGTAATTACGTACACGCGTAAGTAAGAAGTTATACTTCTTTAGCGCAACAATTTAAAAATAACAAATAACTATGTTAGTAGCGTTTTTTACAAACTTATGAGTTTTATTTAGCAACTAAATTCAGACTGTTGTTTTTATCTGTTTAACAACTAACTTTGGACTGTTTTTGCTTTCATCAGTCGGTGTGCACGCGCCTCGTAAAATTTCACCCTCATTTTTTCCAATTGTGCCAAAAGAAGTGTAACTTCAAAAATATTGGAGTCCGACTGTAAATGTGATCCTTTATGGTTCTGATCTCGAATTTCCCAGACTAAACAATGCACGAAGTAATGAATGAACCCACACTCGAAAACTTCAAAAACTCCCGGAAGGTTTCCCCGACAACAAAACAGTATACATACCAAGCACTAATTTTCTGATATATGAAGATGCAAATCATCGGCACCGGAGTCATGATGGCCGCCGACACTGGCACCACTGGGGGATATCGTATTTATACTATAGAGATACTATCGACACGTGGAAACTCATGTATAGATGTACAAAGAAAATTAATAATCATTCATATCAAGAAGTAACCATCTATTTTTACCATTTTTATTTTGTAGTCCCCGTATCTCAGATCTGTCAGATGGTACAGCGTAAGGTATGTACGCAAAGAAACAGCAGGTTGATATTTTTTTGTATAATACGCTGTAATTTTTTTTTTCATTTATAAATTATACTGTTTGGAGGGTATGTATATCCCTGATTTGATAACTGTTTCACGGTACCAAATTAACCAGTAGTATAGTACAATGTTGAGATTTTTTTTATGATAATGGAAGGCAAACAAGCAGACGGATTTCCTGATGGTAAGAAATTCACGCCGCCTAGAGACACCAAACGTGGATTGGTGCGTTGCCAACCTGAGGCCGGGATGTTAGGCCTCGAACAAAAGTAAGTAACTACCTTACCCTCCAAACCGGAACACGTCAACGGCAAGCATTGGACGTTATGGTGGCAAGAATAGGTAAGGCGGTGGTACCAATCCAGATGAGTCGCTGCGAAACTCGACCACCTAATAGGGTGTCACGGTGTTAGTGACGGGAAGCGTATGCTCGCTTTTTACGAGCTGCCTGGCAGGAGGGCAGGTGGCCTATTCTGCACAGGCGCCCGGACCAACACATGCATATACTTATCTTCACGTTAAGTAGAAGTAGTTACAGAGTAGACAGCGAGTCATATAATGCTAAATGTCACGATATTTTACAGAATTGTCTAGGCATCCTCCACATTTGTTACTTTGCTGTCCTGCGATGGCAGAGCCCTGAATGTGTGGGGTACCTGTCGTGAAATAGGCCTGGGGCTGTGGCAGCGCGTACCGAAACAGGAAGTGTGTGTGTGTGTGTTTGTGTGTGTGTGTGTGTGCGTGTGTGTCTGTGTGTGTGTGTCAGTGTCTGTGTGTGTGTGTGTGTGTGTGTGTGTGTGTGTGTGTGTGTGTGTGTGTGTGTGTGTGTGTGTGTGTGTGTGTGTGTGTGTGTGTGTGTGTGTGAGGGGTACCTGTAGTGATGTCGGCCTCGGTCTGTGGCAGCGCGTACTGCAACAGGAAGTATGTGTGTGAGGGGGGGTACCTGTGGTGAGGTCGGCTTCGGGCTGTGGCAGCGCGTACCGCAACAGGAAGATGGCAATTCCGGTGTTCTGTATGCCCGTCTCGACAGAGATTGCGAGCGCGTCAGCGTGCGGTTGACGGCACAATAGTGCCGTGGCATAGCCTGCCAGGTACCCAAGCCAGGGGATGCCCATGCCCGCTACTATTATCTGCAACCACCACACGTACGAATCATTTAAATGTACACATATACACACACATACACGCATGCACACACGCACGCACTGACGCACGCACGTACGCATGCACACACACCATACGCTACTCTACGGAGGCGTCGACCTGATCGGGTTAGTTCGAAATTTAAGACTCATGGGCAAAATGGACCATAACAAAATGAGCGGCGATCGCCTCCTTGATTAGGCTACCGTCCACACGACATTCTCGATCGTGTGGACGGTAGCGCAATCATGGAGGTTTACCTCATTGTTGACTGTCATCCGTCCGAGTTGGACGTCGCAACCTATTTAAATTTAGTTTCAAAATTGTATGGAACCAGTTTCCAGTAGAGTAATATTGGGGATTGAGCTTTACTTGCACGCTGTGCAGAACCACAACATAGAAAAAAACTTATTTTTTTAACATAAACAATTTTTTAACATAAATTTAAGCTGCGGGTTTTCTTTTAAATAAAATTACTTGTGCCATCGAGCGCCGTTACTACATTTAACAGAAGAATAAGGTTGCTACAATTCAGCAAACATTTTGATGACGTGCAAAATAATTTTTAACTACTTAATAACTAGCGCTGAAATGGTTTGAAAGAAAAAAATGTAATATTATGGCACTTACTATTGTAATATTAATGCAATGTAGTTTATGCTTTTAAAGTAATCTCATAACATAAAGGTTTGCAAAATCAGATTACAAATTTATAGTAAATGTAGTTATCATACATACAAATTATCGAATGGCAAACCTCACGATCCTGGCAGACCTGCCTGGCTTCCTCCACATTTATAATATTCGATATTCGAAAATAATATTCCATGTAAATGTAATTTGAAATTACAGACTATGTCAATGTATGACAATAAATTTGAGTTTATTGACTCAAATTCGTTGGTTAGAATTAATTATTTAATGATAAAAGATAGTTATTATCTTTCTTCCTACTTTAAGAGACCAATAGCATTATCGCTATATACTTTTATATTTAAGACAGCCAAGTACTTGGCTAACACAACTGCTTTTATTGAGCAGTCAAGTAATAATTTTAATTTTAAACATGACCCAAGTAATTTAAATTACTTGGTGAGACAATAGAGATAACCTCAAACTTAGGCAAAAGTAACATTAATAAAAGGCACCCATCAGCATACAGTATAAAGATTAGAAATTGTAATTTGAACCTGGTACATCAAAACATTCAAGGTCTGATGGGCAAAGATTTAGAATTAGAGTTGTTTCTGAGCTGTAACAATATTGATATATTATGTGTAACTGAACATTGGCTCAAAAGCCATCAGCTCATGTTCAACTTCAATCGGCACCAGGTTGCCAGCTCATTCAGCAGAACAACAATGATACATGGCTCCCTAATAATTGTCAATAAAAATATTAAAGAACGTAGAGATATTGTGAGCCTTTCTGTTGAACGAGTTATCGAGATTGCTTGTATTGAGTTTGAGCAATTTATTGTTATAAGCGTATTTAAGCCCCTTTGTACACCTCAAGATGAATTTGAAATGAGAATGGATGAGGTCTTGTTTAAAGCCACTGATTCAAAGACCAAAGTTATTATTTGCGGAGACTTCAATATAAACATATTAGAATCGTCCACTCAGTCACTTAAGTTTTTAAATCTCTTTAGATCATACAACTTGTACAACATTTTCTTTGAGCCTACTGGGATAACAGCCTGTAGCTGTTATCCCACTTGTATTGATAATATATTTACAAATATGGCACCTATGGATAAATCAATTATTAATGAGATAGATTCGGATCATTGTGGACTGTTAATTACACTGCTAAGATCAATTCAAAGAGCTCAGAGAAAAGACATTGTTTTTATTCCTGTTAATGCAAATCGTTTAAAAAGATTTGAGACTGTCTTAATGGAAAAAACTACCAAAGTTGCCAAGTTATCACGAGGACCCAAACATTTTATACAATTCACTTTTTACCTTAATACAAGCAGTGCACCATCAGGCATTTACACCTAAAAAATGTCAGTGAATATAAGTCGTAGAGCTTTTAGTGAATGGGCAACTTTGGGAATTTATAAAAGAAGAAAGTAGAAAAAAGTTATATGAGTTATATAATGAAAAAAAAAAGCATATAATCAAAGCATTGAGTTTAAGGAATATGTAAAAAAATATTCAAAAACATTTAAAAAGGCTTGTAATACTGCAAAATCTAGGTACCTTAACAATATAATAAATGAATCAACAAATAAAATAAAAGCTATTCCTGCCGCCATAACGTCATGACGTGTTCCGGTTCGGAGGGTAAGGTAGCCGGTAAACTTACTTTTGCTCGAGGCCTTTGGTGTCTCTAGGCGGCGTGAATTTCTTAACATCAGGAAATCCGTCTGCTTGTTTGCCTTCCAATATCATAAAAAAAAGTAGACATAAAAGGAGAATTTGAAATAGCTAAGAAGTTTGAAAAATTCTTCACCAACGTTGCAGCTGATACTACCAAAGCCCTTAGCTCATCACCTAATACTGCAGAAACATTGCTGAAGCAATATGTTAATGAGTGCAAAAATAATTTCGTATTTTTATTTGTCGAGGCAAAAGATATAGTTAAAGCATTTAAGTCATTAAAAATAAAAAATACATTCTATAAAAATTATTGCTTCAGTAATAAACGTTATTGCTCCTTATTTAGTTATAATATGTAATTGTTTTGTTACTGGAAATACTTGTTGGAGTATTTCCTGATCTAATGAAACTTAGTAAAGTTATACCTCTTCTTAAATCTGGAAGTTCAACTGATCCCTCCAATTACCGACCTATCTCCATTCTACCTACCCTGAAAATATATGAAATAAATATAAATATAAATAAAGTATATGATATTCAGTTTGGTTTTACAACGGGTAGATCGACGGTAGATGCTGGTGTGAAAACCAGTCTTCGAGTACTCTGCCGGTCCTCCAACATTTGTAACAAAGGACCCAAAAAGAGTCTCGGACGGCCGGACCACTAAGCTTTATCATCTCAGCTGTAACCATATCCACTCCCACAGCCTGTAAAAATCAGAAGATAGTAATTTGTTGCCTACTAACTCTCAAACAAAAAGACTACACTGACTACATAATTTAAGCATTGTTTTCCCATTTTCCCGGATTTCTCATTCCATAAGAATCTATACATTCACGACATTGTCACCAAAACCGTCTCAGCACGACATCTTCATTAGCGTTGTTAAACACAGTCGCGACGTCATCACGACACTATTGCGATACCTTCAAGATACAGTCCTCACTTTCACCATCACGATATTCGTGTCAGCACAACCACGATATTATACAGTTAAGATAATGACCAATACCATCACCGGGTAGACAACATCACGGTCGTGAGACAGTCACGACATTCGTACAAAATCGTCACGATATTATCACCAACGAATTCATCGTACCCTTCACCATCACCGTCATTAATTACAGTTGTAATTTATGTTTTTAATTAAATTCAGCACAACAGGTTTCTTTTTGCTTGTTACTCAAAAACTCTGTGCAATAGAAAATTACAAAAAAAAGGGGATTTGAAATGTCATTTTATTTGACACGTCACACAAAATAGTTGTCCAAGATTTATTTTTCAACCCCCTACTTAGGTCGCCTTAGCACCGTAACCTCCCACCCGATTTTGAATTCTAGTATGCATATCTACACACCTACTAAATTTCGTGAAGATAAAATCAAAACTACTCAAACTATCGTCGAACAAATATACAAACATACAACTGCAACCCCATCTGAACACAGAGACCTTCACTCTCTGGGCTCGAGCCAACTAAATTTACCACCGGATCGGAAAGCGGCCTCACGCTGAGAAGATCCGGTAAGAAACTCAGCGGGCTTGTCTTTTTTCCTTATTTTAAAATATCTATACAATAATTAATGTGATGACACATTACTTGTGTAAGAGATTGGCACGAGCAGCCATTAATCCCAAGCGTTCTTATTAGCTAAATATTTATTAATGGTATAATAACCTTTTTCATATAATTTCAATTGAACACATTCCTTAAATTTATTAATTGGAAGGGTTTTCATATAATTGGGAAGTTTTTTGTAGAACTGTATACATTGGCCCATGATAGACTGGCTTACTCTGCGGAGACGAGACATATGCACAGCAAGATTATTTTTATTTCTTGTATTGACACAGTGTATATCACAATTTCTTTTAAATGAACTTGAATTTCAGTGAACATACATTAAATTTTCAAAGATATACTGGGATCCTACAGTTAGAATTTTGATTTCTTTGAACTTTTTTCTCAGGGAATAAATTGCCCTTATGGCTCTCTTTTGTAATAAAAATATGGTATTTACTTCGGCAGAGCTCCCCCAGCGAAGAATCTCATACGACCTGATGCTGTTAAAATAACTAAAATAAACCATTCTAGCGGTTTCAACATCAGTTAATTTTCTCATTTTTAACAATGTAAGCTGCTGACCTAACCTAACCTAATTTCAAGTTTTAGCACAATAAGAGTGCTTGGCATTAACTGGCATGCCAATCCTATTAAAAGTATAAATGCGAAAGTTTGTAGGTTCGTTTGCTAATCCTTCACGAAAATGGTGCTGAAACGATTTTCACGAAATTTGGCATACACATAGAGGGTAACTTGGATTAAAAAGGGTAGTTTTTGTCCTGGAAAAATATTTCTGTGGGACCATTAAGCTGGCAACAGCTAGAGTGTTATAAATATAATGTACAACGTTTTCATACTTAAGTTAAAGTCAAATTTTACTTTATTTCGTAGGTAGAAAGCTACACTTGAAATATGTCAAATAAAATATTTTTCATAATAATATAACAATCTTACAAAATACCATAAAAAATAAAATAAAACTAAGCAATTACACACAAACATATAAATGTAAAAATAATATGTGTTTATGCATTTTTATAAAAATGTTCGCCTACTTTGATGTGGGATTGTAATTATTATTTTTATACATACTTATACACCTATATGATTAAGTGTAGAAGTCATAAGCAATTTGCACAGCGTTTTCTTTGAGCCCACTAGGATAACACCTACACGTGCCACTCGCATTGACAATATATTTACAAATATGAAACCTGTTAATAAATCAATTGTTAATAGATTCAGATCACTGTGGACTATTAGTCGAATTGGCACGAAGTATACAAAAAGTTCAAAGAAAATATGTTATTTTTGTTCCTGTTAATGCGAATCTCTTAAAAGGATTTGAGACAGTAATAATGGAAGAATTACCAAAGTTTCAGTATCATGATGATCCAAACCTTTTATATGAATCATTACATAAAATACATGAATACAAACTGTACATCATTAGACTTTTACCCCTAAAAAAATGTCAGTAAATAGTAATCACAGAGCTTTTAGTGAATGGGCAACATTGGGTATTCATAAAAGTAGGAAAAGGTAATATGAGTTATATTAAGAAAGAACTTTCAATCACAGCATTGTATTTAAAGAATATGTCAAAAAATATTCCGAAATTTTTAAAAAAGCTTGTAAGATTGCGAAATCTATATATCTAAAAAGTATTGTTAAACAGTCAACAAATAAAATAAAAGCTACTGGGAATACTATTAATTGTGAAACAGGAAGAAACAGAATTTTCAACACTGAATATCATTTGCAAATAGACGATTTGAACGTGAAAGAAGAATTAGACGTAGCCACAAAGTTTGAAAAATTCTTCAGCGGCATTGCAGCTGAAACTACTAAAGCTCTCATTCATCACCCAGTGCTGCAGAATCATTGCTGAAGCAATATGTAGATGAGTATAAAAATAGTTTTAAATTTTCGTTTGTTGATGCGTCAGATATAATAAAAGTCTTTAAATCATTAAAATTTAAAAATACGTTAGACTTATGGGGACTTTCTCTAGTTATTGCTTCAGTAATTAATGATATTGTTCTATATTTAGCTGTAATATCCAACTGTTGTGTTTCAAATGGTGTATTTCCTGATCTAATGCAACTCAGTAAAGTTATATCAGTATTCAAATCTGGAAGTTCTTGATCCCTCCAACTACCGACCTATCTCCATTCTGCCTACCCTGGGTAAAATATTTGGAAAATTTATACTAAATCAAATGTTACTACGTTTCAATAAATTAGGATTATTTCATGATCAGTTTGGTTTTACAAGGGGTAGATGAACAGTCGATGCTGGTGTGGAATTATTGAAGAAAATTTATGAGTGTTGGAAGGATTCTCAGAATGCAATCGGGGTGTTCTGTAATTTGTCCAAAGCGTTCGATTGCGTAAGCCACGATACATTGATCAGGAAACTGCACTATTATGGAATAAGAAATAAGGCACTGGATCTTCTGATTTCTTATTTGAATGGGAGAATTCAGATAATTGTGATTAACGGTAAAAATCGACAGGTGCTGCTGTAACGATGGGTGTCCCCCAGGGCTCTATTCTTGGTCCATTTTTATTCCTTGTATATATTGTTACGACTTTGAGTACCTATATCTCGAAAACGAAGCGTCGTACAGCAAAACCCCAAAAACACATAAGTAGGTATTAGGTCTACTATCGAGCAGTGAAGAAAGTTCTCGAAAAGTCGTTGATAAGAGAACAACGTTTTCTGGAACATTCGCGGTCCGCGGCGAGTAGTACCTATACACAGCGCGCATTGTTTACGTATAGCGCCGCAGGTAATAAATCATGTCCTTGACGTAATCACCCGAAGATTCGGGAAGCGTCTATTGTGTTAGATTGTATGAGAAGTTTCTCGAACCATGGGCATAGCAGTATATAAGGAGGCATCGAGCCGCGACCCGCCAGTTCAATTTCGGAAGCGAAATCGAAGCGATCTCTACTAAGCGACAAGGAAGAATTATTTCGGCGAATACAGCGAGGACATTGGACCAGTGATTTTACTTAGCGATTCGGATTCTGTTAAGAGGATTTTTGTGGAAGCTTTCAATAAACGTCTTCTACGTTACAAACGGCATTTTATTACCCATAGCTCGTAACAATATTATTGACTTACCTTACTACGTAAGAGATAAACACGAAATTGTATTGTTCGCGGATGACACTTCACTTATATTTAAAGTGAAAAGACAACTGGGTAAGTATGACGAAACGAACACTGCGATTTCAAAAGTTGTACACTGGTTCAATGTAAATAATCTTTTCTGAATAAAAAAAAATATTGTATTAAATTTTCAATGCCAAATGTGAGGCAAGTAGAAACCAACGTACAACTTAATGGGAACAAGTTGGATCTTGTAGATTCTACTACGTTTTTAGGAATAACAAGTGATAAAAATTGCAATGGAGCCCGCACATCGATAAACTTGCAATAAAGTTAAGCTCAGCAGCGTATGCTGTTAAAAAAATGAGACAATTAACTGATGTTGAAACCGCTAAGATGGTTTATTTTAGTTATTTTCACAGCATCATGTCGTATGCGATTCTTCTCTGGGGGAGCTCTGCCGAAGTAAATACCATATTTATATTACAAAAGAGAGCCATAAGGGCAATTTATAACCTAGACCCAAGAGTTTCTCTAAGAGAAAAGTTCAAAGAAATCAAAATTCTAACTATAGGATCCCAGTACACTACATCACGATGCATTTCACACTCAACATGTAGAAAGTATTCTCTAAGATTGTATACTTCACGGTTATGAAGGTTTTTGGCATTAAGGAAGCCACGGCCTCCAGATTTCCGAGGAATATACAATCTCATCACTGATGAGCGTGGATGATGCATGCGATATGTTGTCAATAGCTTACGGACTCTTAGGTCCAACGTATCCAGCTCTGTCTGAGTCCATCTTAATATGCCAAAGGTGTATACTAAAACAGGCATCACCCAGCTGTTGAAAGCGCGCACCTTATTACCCCCTGAAAAAAGGCTTTTCAACACTTTTGTCAAGCGACCAAAGAAACGTTCCATCACCAGCTGTTTAACGTCCCGATCCAGTATACCTAGACCCTCTGGCATACCAAGATATTTGTAAGTTTCGGTTTCGGAGAGAGATCTGAGAGATATTCTCTGTGAAAGTTGTAAATAGTCGCTATGTACAACCTTCCCCCTCTGTACATGTACAACCGCACATTTATCTACGCCAAACTCCATCCTAATGTCATTACTAAATGTATGTATTACATCAAGTAGTGACAACAAGTCTGGTTTATTTGATGCAAACAACTTGAGATCATCCATGTACAAAAGATGACAAATAGTATCACCCCCTCTACGCAATCGATAACCTAGCTTTAAATCCCTTAGCAATGTACTCAAAGGATTTAAAGCCAGACAAAACCACAATGGACTCAAACTGTCACCCTGGAAGATGCCCCGCTCAATCCTTATGGGTTCGGAAGTGTAAAGACTCCTTCCACCTCCTGGAAGACAAAGAGCCGTGGTCCACTGCCGCATACATGAAACCAGAAACGAGCTTAGAACTGCATCAACTTTGTACAGTTCCAACACTAGTTGCAACCACGTATGCGGTACCGAATCGTAGGCCTTTTTTTAGTCAATCCAGGCGGTGAAAAGGCCCTTACGGTTTCTGCGAACCTGTTGGTTTATAGCCATGTCAATGAGGAGTAGCTCCTTAGTACCACGAGACCCAACCCTACATCTATTTTGAGCAGGATCTAAAACATTATTATTTACATAAAAGTGCTAATTTAATTTTGCGGTCAAAATGGATGTAAGTAATTTATACAGTGTAGGTAGGCATGTAATGGGTCTAAAGTTTTTAGGATCCGTGGTACTACCTGATTTATGGAGCAAAAAGGTGATTCCTGTGGTCATAAAAGGTGGGAGAGATCGAGATTCGATGGCGTCTTGGAATTGAGCAGCTAAGCGTGCGTGTGAAGAACGCAACCATTTCAGCCAAAAATTATGCAGTCCGTCTGGTCCCGGACTTTTCCAATTATGCGTCCGACGGACTGCATCGGTTATGTCATCAATTTCAATAGTCACAGCTGTCATTGGTTGCAATAATTCACACGAGCGCTCAACAATGCTCATCTACAACTCACCACTAGTATGAGTAACGAGCACGGACCAAATACTTTTCCAAAACGTAGTCATTTCGTTCATATTCAGTACCTGCCCATCACAAGCACCAGTAGTGGATTCCTCCCAATATAGGAGATATACCTTTTTTTGGTCACTTTGAAATAGACGATTCTGGTGATACCTGTTTACACGCTCTTTATAACGGCGAAGTCGGTTTGCCCACGCACACACTTTTTGCTTCAGATAGTCAATACGTTCTGTGACACAAGACATATAATCGGATGCTCTACCACCTGTGCCAGCAAAGGCTTGTGTCACATAACGCATCACTCTCGGGCGATTGTTTCCTGATCTGAAGCAAATAAGTTTACCAATATTGGCTCTAGCTACGCTGATACGTCGTTCAATCCTTTGCCATGCTGGCGTAGCATTAGGCCGTATGTCTCGGTCAGTTTCAGGGAACCTGACACGAGCTACACGGCTTGCCGCCATAGCCGCACAATATAGGATTGAATGTGTATCAGCTAGATCTTGGCAAGATAATAGGTATGGGTCAAGTATGCAGTCTAAAGCCATCACTAGCGCCATATTACGTCTGTGTGTAGGAAAACGTGGTAGTCGCGGTCTCTCGTTTATCGGCATGTTTTTAAATTCCAGAATAGTCTCTTTCAAAGTCCTCCTCAATTGCTCATGTTCCTGGGTACTTACGGTTATAGTTTCTACGTCCACCGCATCATAGACACAACCTAGTAATCCTGTCACTGAAGGAACAGACGGTGATTGGATTACCGGGTGTGTACGTTCGGCGGTAGGCGCTGAAACAGTAACTTCAGAGCGAAGCCGTTCAAGCACGGAATCATCCAACACTCGGCTTCGTTGAATGAACCTCACCTGATCCGACAGTCGTTGTACAGTAACGGTTACACCTGGTTCAAGGTCCTGGAACAGAGACAACATACGGGAACGATACGCAGTGAGATTGGTTCCCCCTTCTGTCGCCCTATAGTACGCTCGCATGACGTTTTCATTAATAGATGAAGTCCATTTCATGCGGCGCACTGCACCACTGACGGCGGGGGCTGGTTGCGGGACAGACGGTCCCGCCGGTCCCAGGCGCGCCCGTGGTGGCCTCCCTCGGCGCGGTGCAGGTGTTCGGCTCGGCGCTGGAGGCGGCAGTCCATCGTCACTGCTCAACACGTCGTGTTCTGGAGGGGTAGCGTAGTCCTCATCTGACGACGTGGAGCCACTCGGTGCGATAGACTGCAGCGATGGGTGTGCGTTTTCTCTAGTCTTTTTTTCTCGTAATCATGACATGCTTTGCATCTTTTACTCACTTCATTTTATTCTTGTATTGATATTTTCATTAACCGTCATTATCGGGTTCGAACATAAATGTGCTCATACTATTGGATTATTTATATTTTTACATATATTTTGCAATCTAACATGTCGATATTAATGTATCAATAATCACAGTCATTAACGAATAATAATTAATTAATGTCTTTTATGAGTTTTCCATAAATGACAAAACCTACTCAAATAAAAATCAATATAATTTATAATCACGGCTCATGGTTTACTGAAAATTAATTCATGTCATTTTTATAGATTTTTCTCAAATATGTCTAAATTAAATTAATTTTTAATCGCAGTTCATTTGTAATTAATTAATTTATTTATTCCCATGGATTTTTCTCCTCTAAATACTGACTTATGCTATAGTAGCCCTTTTTATATAATTAATTTTTAATCGTTTTTTTTAACAGTTTCAATAGAGGTCCTAAATATAATTGGGTACTTTACTAAAAAATGTTATTCAGAGACCTTGGTTACTTATGAAGGCTACTAAATTGAATGATAAGTTTGTTTTTATTTCGAGTGTTAAATTTTAAAAATTACATTTTATTTAAAAATACTCTATTTTTTCTGAATGTACACATTACATTTTCAAGTATATATTGTGATGCAAATGATAATATATTCATATTTTTAAATAATTCTTTAAGATATACTCTAGCACCGAGATTGTATATGGATCGAACTGCCGTTTTCGTAGGATGAAAACTGAAAAAGAATCTGCAGCACTGCCCCAAAGCAATATACCATAGGTTATTATACTATGAAAGTAGCTGAAATATTCTGCATATGCTGCTTGTTTGTCAGGTTATTAATGTAAGCAACTTCGAGTTAAGAGTTATGCCTAAGAAAGTAGAGGTTTCGTCATTGTTAATTTTAGTGCCCTTAATCATAACATAACAATCATCTGTATGTTTAAAATTAGGAAGAGCGAATTTGATGCATTTCGTTTTATTTTCATTCACAAGCAAGCTAGTTAACCATTCCCCAACTTTCGATTTAACACACTTTACGGCACTATAATAAGATTCTCTCCTTTCGATATTAAACAGTAACAACGTGTCATCAGCAAATAGAACTATTCCATGACTGTTTTTTACCAAATATGGCAGATCATTGATGTAAACCAGAAAAAGAAATGGTCCTATAATTGATCATTGGAGCACACCTTTGAACCAGGGGACAAATGTGCATTTACATAAATCTTTTGAATTCTATATTGTAAATATGATTTCATATAACTAAGGGCTTGATCTTTGATGCCATAATGTTGCAACTTTTTATTAGAATATCATGCCATACACAATCGAAAGCCTTGGATAAATCACAAAATATTTCTAAAGCGCCCTGTGATTTCTTCATATATTTTTTGTACCAACTTTATTCCAGCATCAATAGTAGAACGACCTCTGGTGAAACCAAACTGATTCAAATGCAAAATGTTATTTGCGAGGAAATGTGTATTCAATTAATCCAGGATATTTTTTTCGTAAAATTTTCTGAGTCGTTAATATAGTAATAGGTCTATAGTTACTTGGGTCACATGTATTGCCTGCTTTAAATAAAGGAACTACTTTGCTACTCTTCATTAAATTAGGAAATACACCTTCGTCAATGCACTTATTGAAAATTAGTGCTAAGTGTGGAGCTATGCTATCTACAATGTCACTAACCATGTTTTTAGAGAGATCAAATAAATACGGAATCTTATTTATTTTCAGTGACTTTAACGCTTGAATTTATTAAAATAATAAAGGTTACCAACTGACCACGGTGATCTGAGTCTAATTTGCATTTTGTTTTTGTTCAACATTCAAAAATATATTATCAATACATGTTAAGGCAGTAACTTTTGTTGCCTCATAAAAATTAGGGAATAAGTTGTATGATTGAAACAAATACCTAAGTATCTACACGTGATACTATCATCCAAAAATTTTACATTAAAATCTCCACAAATCAAAAGATATGATTGTTGTATACACCTTACAAAATGAGGAAAAAATACGCCCGTCGCGTTTCTTTCGCCGGATCTTCTCAATGTCCGGTTCCGATCCGGTGGTAGATTTCAGTATTACGTAGACGCGTCACGGATGCCTTTTGTACGGTCTAAGCAAAACAAACGATTCTTTTTGATCTGTCAAAAAAGTGAAATAATTAGAATACAACAAGAGTACTCACCTGCCACGTGAACAACTCAAAGATGTACAAATTGGTGACGATGGCGAAGACGATGATGAATAAGAGGATGGCGGAAGAGAAGCCCTTGAGGATCCTCGTCATGAAGGCAGCGAGACGCGGCGTGAACCTCTGCATGGCCAGCCCGATGGCCATGGGCACGACCAGCCCCACCACGAAGTAGGCGATGCGGGCGTACGGCACCACGATGTTGGCATTCGCGAACACCACCTGGCCCAGTGAGAACAGCCAAGCCGGCATGAACGCTGTGGACACACGCACACTCAACACATTTACACATCACACTCGACTCTACACTCCCACTCCCACACACTCACTCTCGTAGCTTACCGAAGGACGCGATCGTCGATATAGTGGTCATAGCAAGGGACAGGTTGAGGTTGCCGCCGAGAATGAAGGTCCAGATGTTGGAGGCGCCCCCGCCGGGGGACACGCCCGTGAAGAACATGCCCAGCCGCATGGCCGGCTGGTCGGGGAACACCAGGAAACCCAGCCCGAACGACATCTAACGGAACGGCATCCAAATTATTATCATTTTCATTATTTCATTAAATTCTTAATAACCAGTTTACTCAACGTGACCGGAACAAACAATAGTTAAAATGGCCACTCTCCCATCGCCGACATATACCAGGCTGAAAAGAATTTGTTGGGAGACTTTCGCGTGCTCTTTTCTTGAAGATTTCGAAGTCACATTTGTTTGGAAATACCGGCGTTAGTATTAAGTGGTTCCGAAAAAGTGTTGGGCGGAGTAGGAAATATCTTCTTAATGGCACAGTTATGAACTGTCAAATATCAGGGTGATCGCCACGACACCATACCCTCAGGCGCGGTGGCCGACGGCAAAACTCACAGACAGATTTTTTTTATGTGAGAGGTTAGTGAACAAGCCCACGGCTCTCCTGATGACAGGACACAACCATGACCACATACAACAGAGATGTTACAGGTGCATCAATTTCCTGCGCAAGTTTACCGCCTACCCTACATGACGGCAGTAATAGGCAAGACGGTGCCTACTCGGGCACAGCACTCTATCACCAGTGGTCTTATTGCAGCTTCATCGGGGCATCAGTATTAAATAGCGAAACCGAGTGGTTAAAATATAATAATAAAATATATCGAAAGTACAAGTGAAATTAATAAATATATATACATACATATATTGAGACTCAATTGAACAATTATGGGTTGATTCAAACTCTTTAATTATTATTAGGTTAACTTATACTACTGCTTTATTTATAGAGAGGAGTTATTCCGATGAATACCTGCTGTCGAATTCCACACGCGGACATGCGCCAAAGTTCTTAATATCACCACCACCGTCTCGGTACGTGGCGTTCATCTACTGCGTTTTTTGTGAAGAGATTTTCTACCTCGCACTACACCACCGGGGAATCTATTACCGGCGGCAATATTTCCGAAACTTTACGATTTTGGGGACCTTCGAAAAAAGAGCTTATTCATGTTGAAAATGACAGCAACGCGACTGTAGGGGTCTCTACTGGTGTCAGCCGAGCTCCCCGATGAAGGGTGCGCGGAGCTCGTTTGCCAACTATTGCATAAATAAACGTAATACTTATCATAAATATGTAATCAAATAATATAAATTATAATCATATGCGTGTATATACTTAGTCGGGTCAAAAGTTCTGTGACACAAAAAAAAGGTGTGTGTGCGATTCACACACGACAGAAGTGAAACTTCAGTAAATCGACAAAAGAATGAGATGAATATATATTTGTGTCTCTTGCCTGTCGTTTTTCCGTTGCACCCGTTTTGAAATCACAACGATTCTAAAGAAGTTTGACTTCAATAAAAACTTTTTTACTAAAAATGCTGGCTACGAAATTGGTTCTTAATTTAAATTTACGTACTTTTATAAAAAAAGTACGTATATTTTTTTCCTAATTTCGACGTATTATTAAATTTGGAGTGGAAGCTTAAGGAAGACAGGGGTATATTCAAATTCAAATTCATATTATTTTTATTTTGTAGGTAAGGCATCTTACTCTTAAAACACGTCAATGTTACTTACCTAAATAAAGTTATCCATATACAAATAATTACCTACATCACAAAATAAACTTAACAATATTTATAATTTAAAAAGATTATATTATTAACTTATTGACATATTGACTACTCACTATGACTGTCAATGTGTCACTTAATTGTAAATACATGTTTGCTATTTAAAGTAATTAAAATAATACAGAAACTTCAAATAAAATCCAATCATAAAATGTCAACAATAAAATAAAAAATAAAATATAAAAAAAATTACAAGTATGTAGTCAAAAAGATTGTAATAAAATTAATATCCTTAGCCTAGTCCCAAGGTGTTTTTTCCTCTAGATATTGTGAAATGCTATAGTAACCTTTTTTACACAATTTTCTTTTTATAACATGTTTAAATTGTTTTAAAGGCAGTGATTGTATGTCTTTAGGGACCTTATTATAAAAGCGTATTGACTGCCCTTTAAAAGAATTTCTAATTTTATGAAGTCTACTATAATAAGGAATCAATTTATCTTTGTTGCGTGTGTTTATATTATAATCTGTGAAGAAGACCGTGTCGCGGTTATCGCGCTGCATCGATGTGGTTACACACCAACTCAAATTTTCGACGTACTGCAAAATTTTAATTTAACTTGAAGCTTCATTTATCGTACCATCCAACGATATGATGAGACATGTACAATTTTTTAAAAAAAAAAAAGCATTTAAATATAAAATGCAAAATACTTTTCGGATTTACTATTTCAAATACGAAATACAAAATGGTTTTGAGTTATGTATTTTAAATGCTAAATGCAAAATAGGTATTTTCAAAATACATTTTAAAAATAAAATACTTTTTGACCATATCGAATAAAATATTCTACTTTAGGTATTTATCATAAGAAAAAGAATAAAGATACAATGCCGAGCCAAATGACACTGTATGCAAGACATTTTGGTCATATTTACTTTACGCGTATCAATAAATTGTCTAATGTTTTTAATAATAATACTCACTTAATTAAAAAAGTAAAAAGTTAGACTAACGGAAAGATAGACATGCATGGCTCCATTTTGTGAATTGTGTTGCCAATGTTGTTGATTGTGCATCTAGTTCTTATTTTAATATTATTAAACTTTACTTTTTTAATTTTATTATTGTTGATTGGGTATTGTTATTTTTTTTATTTATTTTTTATTATCTTAGTATTGGAAGGCAAACAAGCAGATGGATTTCCAGATGGTAAGAAATTCCCGCCGCCAAGCGACTCTAAAGGTGATAAGGTGCATTGCGAACCTGAGGCAGGGATGTTAGACCGCAAGCAAGTCCAAGTTTACCGGCTACCTTATCCGGAACACTGTAAACATCGATTTTTATTTATTTTCGTCATTTTCGTTTGACTCTTAGAGACAAAACTCACGCAGCGATTTTTAACCGCGCCCGCAGCGGTCGCGGTTTTGCGATTTTATTTCAAAACTCACGAGACGGATAATTTTTGCGGTCCCACAGCCGCAGCAGTTAAAATTATCGCCTGCAAACTTGGCGGTTGATTATCGCGCTCCCGGCGGTTATGGTTAAATAATCAGTACAATACAAATATGTAGTATTAAATGGTCGCCCGCCGAGCGACCGCAAAGCGCGCGGTCGCAACAGTCGATCGCCGTCCGCACGATTAACGGGCAGACCACTGCCGCGGGAACCGCAAACAACCGCAGGCGCTTCGGGTGAACATCGCCTCGTGAGATGTGATCTAACTTTTTGCATATAAATCTAAATTCTACGGAATCTGCGGACCCACAACCGCGGGTAAAAACCGCGCCGCCGTGAGTTCTTAGTCTCAGGCGCCTCTATCAGTCAAATTCGACAATACTTACAAGCGTCATTAATTGTTCATTTCATTTTGTTTGACTGGTAATGTTGGCTAAACTATTACAAAGTATTTTGCATTTTGAAATTAATTTTAAAAATGCAAAATACATCTTGAAAGGTATTTCAAATAAAATACACAATGCTTTATGCTAAAAGGCATTTCAATGCAAAATACAAAATAGGTATTTTGCATTTTGTATTTGCATTTAAAATAGAAGTATTTCAAATAAGTCACATCTCTGGATATGATGAGGACTCAAGTTTGTTACACAGAAAAAGAAGTGGTAGCGCTCGCTCGCTGTTAGGACACCAGCAGTGGTAAAAGCTGTGAAGGCGCGAATTCAAAGAAATCTCATTCAACCAGAAACTGTTAGACCTTCAGATGAAGTTAAGCAAAATTACTAAGAAAATGGTGTTGAATGAAGACTTAGGACTACGAGCTTATCGCAGAAAAACAGGACATGGCTTTTCTTTGTTTGTTTGATTGGCCCCTAATGGACAATAAACATGTGACAGAACTTATGGCCCGACTAAGTAATTATATGCGATTGTTATGGATGTTAGTAAACGATTCTAATACATAGAAATACTTAAATAGATACCAGAATAATTTTAATAAACACCCAGACCAGGTCAGACGTTGAAACGGCAAAATAAACTATCCAGAACCTAAATATCTGTAGTGGTATTAAGTTTATACATTAGTGTTATTTTTTTTCTGCAAAAGGCGTTTTGACTATACTTAGTCAGGTCACATCTTTACTGCTAAATAAAAATCACCTGTTTGTTTTTAGAATAATCATTTAACTGAATAAAACGTGCCTTCTTATATTTATTACGTTTACTCAAAATAAGCCCCGCGATTTTCAATACTGGCCTTCAATCTGCGAGGCCAGTCGTCTACAGCTGCACGTGCATAGATGCATATACATTATAATATTGTAAAAAAATTAAGATGAGTACACCCAGAAACACATTTGTCACTCAAAGGAAGAAGCTAAACTCAAAACCTCTATTAGACTTGTCGACAATGAGAGACAATAGTAGGAATACGTCATGTAGCAGCTTAAAATTATCTATGCAAAGCTTGCCAAACGTTACTAGCTCGGAAATAGGCGAGTTAACAGAATATAAGTTATAAATTGAACAACTAAGCATAGAGCTTAGAAAATACTAGTTTGCTGAGATAAATTTTAAAACTGTGAAAAAACAATTAAAGTTTATAAGAAAATTAGTGTGTCGGAGGTAGCCTCGCAAAACATCAAGGCTCCGGTGCAGGTTAAAAAAATTAAACCAATTTGTCTAAAATTAGAAAATGATCATTCTAGTACCATAGACAATATATATAATAGACCTTCAATGTCCTATGTCATTGTGTAATTCAATATGTAACTCCTTTCTAATACAACAAATGCCGCTGTGGGTATCGAATTTTCTTATAACGACGGTTTTTTTACAATTATACGTCTGATCTGAACCTTACATCCGTGTAATAGCAATGTAAATTTATTAGATGGCGCTGTTCCCAGTCATTCTGAAGTAACCTTTCATATATTTTACGCTATTCCTTAATTTTTATTGTGAACTAGCCGATCCGGCAAACTTTATATTGCTTGACTTTAATAGTTTTTAACAGTTTATATGGATTGAGCACGCGAAATGAGAATATATAGATTTATAATAATATTAATACAATATAAATATCTTTTAAACTTTTTTAAACATAATATTTTTTTAACACATATAATTAATTTTTAGTATCTAATAATACATAAAATAGATAAAAAAAAGTTGTGAAAAAAACTACAGTTATATGCCCCCGTCGGGATTCGAACCCAAGCCTCATGGGCGGTCAGCAGCTTTAGGCGTGTATACTAACCCGTCGGCTGACATGGCGGTACTAATCTCTGCGTATACATAATATAATCTAAGTATCTTCACGCCCATATCCCTGAAAAGGCAAGCAGAGGCATAACCAGGTCCCCTCGAATAGCCGAAAACACTCAGTCCCATAATGTGATAGGTGGCAAG
The DNA here is from genome assembly GCA_002245475.1 of Calephelis virginiensis. Classification (NCBI taxonomy): domain Eukaryota; kingdom Metazoa; phylum Arthropoda; class Insecta; order Lepidoptera; family Riodinidae; genus Calephelis; species Calephelis virginiensis. Next base: position 83,208 of record NJDC01004322.1, read on the forward strand.
CCTATCGCCAACCGGGCACATATTTAATACCAACATTTTTTTTTATTATAAAATTGGAAAAACACTTTTTCTTTTTGTTGACCGATCTGAAAATCGAACCCGGGATCTCATAAAGTCAAATTCAATACCTAGACTGCTAGACCACAGACAAAGATAACCACACTCACAGAGGTGAGGCAGGGGCAACCAGGGTGCGCAGGATTAGCTCGAAAGTTATGTACCTAGCTCCACAATTTAATAGGTGGTTGATTTATCGGCAATCAGTAGGGTTACTCTTGAATCTCGATATCATGCGAATTGGAAATTGGAATCGAATAGGTATGTCACTTTAGGTACTTTTGAACACAGAATTAGCGGATTATTAACATTTAGTTACAAATTAATTCAACGAATAGGTAGTATGATAAAATAATTTACTATTAACTAAATGGTAATAATTGTGTTCAAGCGTACCTAAAATGACATACCTATTCGATTCCAATTTCCAATAATGCATGAATCGAACTTTGAGAGTAACCCTACTGGTACCAGGCACTTATCTAATCTCTGGCAACATTTTCTTGAAAAAATTGAAATACCTAGGTAGCTATCAAATATAAATTAAAAAAAATTTATTAAAAATTTATAGAAATCTATCCCAAGCACAGGGCAAGTGCTAAAATAAAAATACGTTGCGAGAAACGAAAGTTATGGCCATTCTAAAATGTGAATTTCATCTGTAATGATGAACTCATTTGGTGGGTACTCAGAATTGTGTATCTATATGACATAACTACCCGCGTTAACGGGTTAGAAAGGAATTAAAAATTTCGCCACGGGACTTGAATCCTCAGTAGCTCAATTGGTTAGAGCATTCGTCGGCTTGAGACGAAAGGTTACAGGTTCAAATCCAGTCTGGGGCGAAATTTTTTCTTTCTTTAAAAATTTATAGAAAGCTATCAAATGTTTGTGTTTGTTGACCCGGGAATTTAACTCAGGACCTCGTGTATCTGATTAATTTGTTATTAACTAGCAGTTAGCTGTTTAGCCGTGACTTTATTGGTTTATAGGTAAGTAGGTATTATTGGTTGAATATGATTTTCATACCTACCTACTTAAACTTTCGACCCTCATTGTGGTCAATTGAAGGTTGATTTAAACAAAAATAGATGACCTTATTTGAACTCGTCTTTAATTAGGTAGGTAGGTACTTACTATACCACAAACCTGTGCATGGCGAATTTAATTAAAATCGATCTAGCGTCTTCGCCATGGAAGCGTAAGAGGCAGGCAGACATTTGCATATATACCAAATGTTAGTACCAAAATACCTATAAATATTATACCTGAATGATTTGTATTTGTTTGTAATCAACAATAGGTAGATCGGTTGGTACTTACCTATTTACAAGCTTATAATATATAGGTATAATAGTGTTTTATAATTATGGAAAAGTACCTACTTAAGATTTTGCATGCAAACAAGTACCTAGGTACCTAGTAGACAATTACTTCTGACTCATTCTCCTACAATTTAAGCGTAGTGAAATTACCTACCTACTAAACCGAAAAACAGCAAGTACCTACCTAATCGAGTCGATTTCAACAGGTAGGTAAATTATTTTCGTAAAAAAATCAAGTATTTTCATCAATTTCCCAGGGATTCCATCATCAGATCCAAACAGTGGCTAAGGACCACATTGAAAGACTTACCTTCGCTCTTTCAATTATATTTTTAATTCGGTTCATACTTAGGTACCTATATGAGGACTAAATCGATTAACATGCGTAAACAAAAATACCTATTAGTTGAAAATACCTACAACTTCCTTCAATTTTCTATTTCCGTTGAAAATTAGTCCTCAATCTCTGTTACTACAAGAATAAAATTGTGTAGTTTACAGAATAAGAGCTAGGTATAAATTCGAAATACACTACAACTACTTTTCAAACGCATGCATTTTTTTTAAATGCGCTTTAAATAAAGTCTTAACTTCTTAAGTCGGTTAAAAACGCGACGTTGTCAATTGTACAGGCCGCACGATAGGTTTGTAGGTAGGTACCTACACGTTGAGCGCACTTCACAATCCTCGATAAAATTCTATCATTTAAGGGCTGCTTGCCCGTTGTCCAGATTACCTACCTATTTTATTTTTATTACCTATGTATTTTATTAAAATATATTTTTTATGCTTAGTTGAAAAAAGAATTGTAGAAAGAAAGAAGAGTACTACTTTAAATATATAGAACTTCGACATGAAAAAGAAAACCTGCCTTGTGGTTTTATATTTATACCTAGTTGTTTTAAAGTGAAAACTTCTTGTAGTGCACTTTTATGAGTGGTCAAAAATGGTAAAATCGCGTCAGGACTCGTGACCCTGATCGAAAATTATAAGAGGTACCTACTTATGTTGTCGCCGTATTCCATACTGTGATTTTCGTTTCACTGGCCGCTTTATCGACCAGCGGCCTCCCTGTGAGCTAGCTTAAATACCTACCTACCTATCTCGCGAGGTGCTTTTTTAATTCCATAATGGCGCAGTTACCCAAAGTATCACGATTAACGCAATCTAATCATCATTCAATCACTGCTGGGCATAGGCCTCCCCTACAGAGCATCACAAGTTAGGTATTTGCTCCGGTTCCGAAATCTCCTGAGAAAAACCGGAGATTGGCAAAACCGGTAACATTCGGTTTTTGTTTCCTAATCTACAGAGACTTTTTTGATATTTTACATAGGAACAACCAGAAAATTTAGTAATTTAATTTAATGTTACCGACCTACCGAATCATTTAGCTTTTTAAAAAAGAAGTATCTTCACGCCCATATCCCCGAAGACGTAGGCTTTTTTTTTAAAAAAAAAAGAGAAGTGCCAAAATATAACACACCGAAGCATCATCAATAAATATTTTAAATATGTAGGTATACTGAAACTGCTCATGCTGGAAAACATTTCAATATAATTAAAGGTTTTTGATTACTATAAACACTTAGAACCACTAGCCAAACTGCCTAGAAAACTGCCTAGAAAATACCTAACTGTTCTTGGGATCTCAGTTAATTCAAAAAAATTTTCAGCAACATTTTTTTTAATGATAGACGCGTTTCATTTTAAAGGCTGACCTGACACAATGAAAATGCTTTGCTTTATGAACCAAAATCAATTGTTATAAATTACTAGCTGACCTGGCAGACGTTGTTCTGCTATATTTTTTTTGCTGTGATTCACCCTCATTACTTAGGGACTAGGGTTATAAAAAATAGATGTTAGCCGATTCTCAGACCTACTCAATATGGTCACATAATTTCATGAGAATCGGTCAAGCCGTTTCGGAGGAGTACGTACGACTACTTTTTTAGGAAAAAATCCCCCGATTTAAAAAAAAATATCATTGGTGCTCCGCTCCTATTGATCTTAGCGTAATGATGTATAGCCTTCTTCAATAAATGGACTTTCTAACACTGAACGTTCAAGCAAACAAACAAACAAACCCTTCAGCTTTTTAAAATTAGTATAGATAGTGTAGATTTTGGTTCCGAGCTCTTACAAAAAAATATAGACGAAATGCTTTCATACCAACTTAGTCATAAAAGGCGAGTTTCGGTTCATTTTATTAAGAGAAAAATCTGGAAAATTAATTTGTCTATAATAAACACATTTAGCGGTGACGTGATTTGGCACGTTTCCATGTTTATATTCTTTTATAATAAGGTTGATAAGTATAATTTTGATTAAATTATCGCTATCAAAAGTAGCCTATTTTCTTTGGTTCCTCATTAAGTGTCTAAATACAAAGTTTCCCTGTTATATTTTCAAAAATGACGATTTTCCATATGAACATTCATCACCTGTTTTTACCCATTCGCCCCCATTTTTGCGATAAAAAGTAGCCTATGTTATTTTGTTTATCATAAAGTGTCTAAATACAAAGTTTAAGTTTGGCGGAAAATGCAATTTTCCGCCAAAAAGTTTCACTGTTACAACTTTAAAAATAACGAATTTCCATATGAACATTCATCCCCTCTTTTTACCCATTCTCCCCTACTTTTTTGCAATAAAAAGTAGCCTGTGTTGTTCCTCAGGGTCTATTCTATCTCTGTACCAAATTTCATTAAAATCGGTTCACTGGTTTAGGCGTGAAAGCCTAACAGACAGACAGACAGAGTTACTTTCGCATTTATAATATTAGTCTACTGACCGCGGGCCCAGACGCGTGATAGCCGATAGCAGTAGTTAGGTATACCTACGCTTGGTCGACTCCTTACGGAACGGTTGTGCTCAATTTCCACCGCCATAATGTCAGTGCTTGCTGTTAACTAAGGTAGTCGGTAAACATACTTTTGATCGTGACTGACATTCAGGCCTCAGGTTGGCAACGCGTCATTACCACCTTTGGTGTCTCTAGGTGGCGTGAATTTCTTACCATTAGGAAATCCGTCTGCGTGTATGCCTTCCATTATCATAAAAAAAACAAATTAGTCCTAATCTATATACAAATACAGTAGGTAGGTACCTACGTTTTTAAGGAAACGCAATTAAGCTGTTCCATCATCCATGTTAGGACCGTTCGCAACGACCTAATCAAAATAGGTACATTCGGCGCTCTTCAACGTGAGACGATTGGTTGTAAGTAAGCGATTTTACACTTTCACCACTTACATTTTAGATTCATTTTTATTTGAGACTGCAACACCGTGACCTTGAAAAGTCTCTGATTTAAGCCGGTATAAGTGAGTATGTTACCTTACGCAAAATTGCAATCTATTGCCTTAACATTAGAGCTTACAATCTTAAGCACAAAGAAGAAAGTGCGCCAAGTTGGCTATTAATATAATTTATGTACCTACCTACCGCGATCGCCACGTTATTCATGGAAACTATATTATTATACTAGCTGCAATTTTTTCTAATCTCTAATAATATCTATTTCTAATTAATGTACTAATAAAATACTGTTACAAAAATGTGTTTTGGTTGAAAACTTATCAAATTGTCCTCCTCCTCCTACCAACAAGAGGCCTAGCATCCGGCTGCAAGACAGCGACGCACCTCAACATCTATGGTTTCCATAAGCCACGGTTGTCTCTTACCATTAAGACAGACATGTGTGTTGTTCACGGCCTTAGAAAAAAACTTTTGAATTACCACTAGTACCTACCAAAATCTTTTTATAAACAGCCATTGATGGCAGACTAGATTTTATTAAAAATATTAAAAATAAACACCTATATTAAGATCCGGGATTCGAACCTTTACCCATTCAAACTCAGGCAATTGCTATAACTGTTACACCACGCCGAGATTGAAGGTCGAGATGAAAATAACTATTATAACTAACTAACCGCAAGGCTCGAGTTCGATTCCTAACGTTGGCAAACATCTATGTGGTAAACGTAAAAGTCTATATTTTTCGTGTCTGAGTCTTATTATTGGCAAAATTTTGCCCCAAATTAAGCAGTTACCTAGGTAAGTATACATATTATTCTTGTGTTGTCTCAGAGATTAGTGTAAATATACAATACATAGAAATAGTTAAGTACCTAAATGTTAAAATAAATTATTTAATGAACACCCAGACCCGGAAATGACTTAAGTATTTATAAAACAAAAAAAAACAGGTTAATGAAACAAATTAAATCGGGATTTAGCAACCTGTGCTTTGAATAATTACTTTAAATTTGTTATTAGGCAACATATTTATCCACCAAACCATACTGACGTTAAATTAGATTACGAAAATATCTTTTGTGTAAAGAGGCAACATACCTACTTACAAGAGCTAATTTGTAATAAATGAAAAATATGAATCCTGCAACCATAATTATGCGCCATCTAGCTAATTAATGTGCGTTATTTCGTCAACTCTCCTACATCCTATTCGCCTGTCATATATTATTAAATGAATAATCCAAATGGCGTTGTGCGATTGTTAGAAAATGGCAAGCGAAGTAGCTAAGCACTACTAGTTTCTGACAATCGCACAACGCCATCTAGATTTAGTCAGAATTTCAGGGGAACGATTTTAATGTATGACATTGTCAATCTATTATATTTACTAATCTCTGCTAATACTTAATCACAAAGGCTAAAAGTTTTAATGACGATGAATGATTTAAAATATCGCATCAGAAATAATCAGAGAAATTTTAGCAGCAAGAAACATACAAAAGTGAGAGGAAATCAAAAAGAAAATACTACCTACGCAAACAGAGTATCGAACGGTCGAAATAAAATATGGAGAAAATATAAAATCTGAACAGAAAAACCCAGAAATAATTATAATCGGAGAACAGCAGCTTCTTGACTTATCATCTATGATGACTAAGATGTGGAATAACAACTACAGTATAAAAGGTTTTATCAAACCTTGCGCAAAATCTGAGGACATCCCTAAAGAAGCTAATAATTTAACACACCTAAACATGTCTGATAGAGTAATACTAAGTTTTGGTTCAAACGAAATTAACCCATAGGAGGTCGTAAATCAGCTATGTACATTCTCAGAAAAAAATGCAAAACACTACTGTATTTTTGGTGCCAGTGCTAAAGTAGAAGCAGTCGAGATATGATGGTAGATATAACACGCTCTGGTAAGACTCTCGACGTCTGCAACAGAAGTTAACATCACAAAGGCGAAGGAAACAGTAATAATAGCCACCGAACTTTCTTTATCTGACGAGTCTATCTGTATAATTTTAACTAATGATTTTGTAATGAAATATGTTGCCGCTCGGGTAGTTCCAAAATATCTGAATTTTCTCCAGAAACTCCATTTCATGAGAGTCGTTAAAGAACGATTGCTAGAACGAGTAAATCCCGACCGAACATGACAAGACGTGGGTTTTCAAGTTTAAAATGCAAACTAGTGTACAAGCTTCGGAGTGGTGCTTCCCAACTGAACCGAAACCTGTAAATCCGAGCCAAACTTGCAGAGAACTCTAGGTCATGTTGAGTATTTTCTTTGGCTAGCGCGGTGTTCTGCCGGATGCCGGATCATTGCCGGAAGGTGTAAAGGTAAATAAGAAAATTGATTGGAGCGTTATGCGTCCTTTAAGACAGCAATTTCGTCAAAAAGGCCAGATTTGTGGAAAGTAAAAAATGCGCCTTCGCACAGGGTCATTGTTGTAACGAATTTTTAAACGAATCGAAAACAAAAAACAAACACTCAACTAATACCATCGAGCAGCCACAACACTAACTGGCCATGGTTCCAGCCGACTTCTTTCTTTTTCCTAAATTTAAATTACCACTTCGTAGACCCGTTTTAAAACAGTAGAAGACACAAAAGAGAATTCGCGGCGAGAATTGAACTTCATTCCGGAATCAGCTTTTAAAAAATGAAAAAACAAGTGTAATTAATAAATAGTGTCAAATATATCTTTAAAAAAATCTTCACGCCCAAATCCCTAAAGAGGTAGACAGAGGCACAAACCAGGCCACCCATGACTAGCTTCACCTCACAGTTGTGCCTCTGACTACCTCTTCGGGGATATAGGCTAGAAGATACTTTTTGAAGTAAAAACTTTTTATCGGCGTTTCGCATTTTTTTTGGAATGGGTAAAAACTTCTAAACTCGCGTCAGATCGTAAGACGGCGCAGGGCGCATGCGCGAATACGGCGCAGGGCGCTTGCGCGAGACCTAAAATAAAACGTAGATTCATTGCTGTTTTTGTATTGCTTACATATTTCCGAACAGGAAGCCTACCATAAGCCCTTAAAACAGGAATGTTTTAATACTACATCGACTTTTCGTACTATGACGTCTCTAAGCAACCTTGTTCGAGGATAGTTTTACAATACTGTTAGATGGCAGTTTTGTGACGTATCATTCGTTCAATTCGTACCATAACGTCAATTGTGACAGCTAGCAGTAATGTTTTTATGTCATAACTAGCGATCTTAAAAAAGTTAATATTTGTTAGCGTATTTGATAATTGTTTAACGAATTGTCATTAAAAAATCAAAAATAAAACATAAAATTGTTATTGTGATTTGATTTTCGTTGATAAATGTAGGATTAGACTATGAATCAAACATCTGAAAATTGACGATAAAAAAAACTTTAGACTATTTGTTTAAATCGTAATTTTCTTCATACGAGTACCTCAGATTAGTAGTAGTAGTCTGTCATAAAAAATCATTTTCATTTTTATTAAATTTCATAGATCTATCTATTTTATTTCTAAATTATTTTATTATTTTACAAGTTATCTATACAGTTCTTCACAATTTACATGTGCATTGTCTTATTGTTGTTATAGCGATAGCATCCATAACAAAGCTCAATAAGGGTGCCACCGCTTTATCTAAACCTTAGAATGACTTAATATGACGACGAAAATGACTAACTAGAAAAATGCATATCGAATAAAAACAAATTAATAGATCCTAATAAATAAGTAATCTTAATCTGTCGGAAGGGGACGTATCCAAGTAAGTTTTATACTTGTAACTGGCTAATTATATTGTGAAAAACAATTGGAAGCCACATTTATTAGAAAGAAGAAGAATAAAAAAAAATAACGTAGAAGGTATTAGACAAAATTTACCAAAATCATTCGTTCACTGCGGTAATAAAACAAGACTGATTTAAAAGCTCATGGTATGAACTAAAGCAATGATATTTTATGACAGAAGTAAAACTTTAGGCCCCCAGTATAGGATTCAAAATGGATAATACCAGTACGAGTTAGTGTAAAACAATCGCATAAACTACTGCGGGTCGGCCTCTCAGGTTGATCTGCAGTATTAAATAATTGTACTGTAAAGTGTAAACTGTTTTTTGTTTTGAATGCTTTGCAGTTTGTGGTAGATAAAACAGATATTAGTTTAGTAAAACATCTTTTAATTTGTTTGCGACTTGTAGGTATATCATAGTTTCTCAGTTAGTAATTTATATTAAGTACAACATTGTAGAGAAGCTTAGCTGTTTTCGAAAAAGTTGTAAGTTTAACAAAGGAAATAATAGTACAACGAAAATCGAAATACGAGTACACATATATTATATTGAATTGAATTATGTATAAGTTTGAAGAATTAAATATTTGATATTTTATCTCTAAAGTAATACTACTTTAACTGGCCGAGGTAAATTATGAAGTGGCCCCCGGAGTGCAATCCGTCCTTGTTTCATTCTAAATTGTCCAACCTCGAGGTCCCCGGGACACACATTTTTCTGTCGCCATCAAGGAGGATAAGGTTCGTTGGCTATGATCACCTAAACAATCTACCTGTTATTTAAAAAAAAATTACGGAAGTCTGAATCCTATTTTAAAATCGTCGGCTTTTTAGTTAATCGTTATACTTTTATGCTTTTGCTTAATATTTGATACATTCTTAAATTTTTGCTGAATTTTAATATTTGAATGTTGTTTGCTAACCGCCGGCCGAGCTGGGCTCTGGGACAAGACGAAGGGGAGAGCGCAAGGGTGTAGATATAGATAAAACTCACCAGAGGCATGAACAGAAACTGGCCGGCTATACCAATGAGGGGTCCGATCGGCCTCCGCACCACGCTCTTCACGGTGGGCCAGTGCATCGCACACCCGAAGTTTATAAATATTAACGAAATCTGAAAATGCATCATATTTTGTTTTTAGGACCTTAAAATTACTCAATAACGAAAATATTTTTGTGTGATAGGACAGTGAACAAACACACAGCTCTCCCGATGGTGAGAGACAACCGTGGCCTGTAGACACCATAGATGTTACAGGAGCGTACACGACACTGTCCCGGCGGCAGGAGATGGCCCGCACCACTCTACCTGTGTGTTATTAGCCTCAAGCGGTTTTTACAACTTTACAACCTGTACTCGCCTCGTCCAAGCTTAATTCTACAGCCCGCTTGCTCAATATGTAACATTGTTAAACAGACTGGCCGGACTTGACAACCGACGTCCGGGCGGACTTGAACGTCGACTGGGCGGAACACCTCTAATAATAATAATCGTTCCTTGACTTAGGAAATGTGGGCACGTGAAACGGTGTACTTACAAAAAGTCCTATGCTGGAGTTGAATATCCTGTCGATGAGCCGCACTGGGCGGACCACGATGACGGGCAAGGTCCCCTCCACGGACACTCGCTCACTGCCGCGCTGCCGCTCCAATCTTAGATCTGTTCTACCTGCAGAGTTACATCCCCTTGTAAGTCAACTTTCGTTAACCATATGATTTTTCGATATTATTCAAATTTTGTCAGATTAAGGAAAATAAAAAGCTAGGTACTGTTGTGGCGAGAAGCCCATCATAACATTTTAGTCACAATTCAATAAAATGAAAAAAAAAAACACGTTACCTAAGAAATGTCCGGACACAGCTATCCTGCCCCTGAACTGGCCGTCTTCGACGTGCTGCTGAGTCACCTCGTCGCTGGAGTTCCAGGCCGCCGTCGATATGTATGTCTCTTCCGTTATTATATTGAACTTATCGTTGACTGCCAACCCGCTGCCTGTTAAATATTAAATTGGATAAAATATAGTATTGGTGTGCGTGCGCCCGCCCCGTACCTAACGTTCAGTTAGCAGCACATCGTCTCCTATCTCCTCTACGGCTAAGACCGCTGACGCTAACTACAGTAGCAAATGTTTGATGGTCTATATATCGAAGAATGTATCGATTCTTTATTGTTACCTTACAGTGTCTTCATTTTAACTCGTTGACTTACTTTTTTAAAACCAATTTATTAACCTTACTAAAATAGAAAAGTATTTCTAAATTATTTTTGTGACGTCGTATTGTTTTGAAGATATTTCATTTTTAACTTGGGGACGCAAATGAGTCCACACTGAAAGAACGGTCACTGTACTCTGTGGTCCCCACTGCTAGACGTCACTCTATGGCTGCGCACCAAGTCTGTTGATATTTTTTAAAATATCGGATTTCCGACTACCTACCGATATTTTTAAAAGTTTTAGGAGCAAATTTGACATATCAAAAAGTCGATATTTCAAAAAGAATGACAGTATTTTTTGTCGATTTTATTTTACTGTAGTATTCCTACTGCTTTTGCACAAAAGACGACAATTTTTCATAACCCTTCTTTTTGATTTCGATCGTTGCTAGTCTCAAACCAAAATGGCGAAGCAAGTGGAGGGATGCGCTCCGTAGGTTTTCACAATTCAACGTGAGAGGTAGCCGTGATTAAGGATGACGGTGATGATGACATGAACATTAAAGTACACTGCGGCAAATTGACAGTCAAATACCTACGTCGTTAAGTATGATCTGTCGGTGTCAACTTAGTTATATTTCACCTTGACTACTTGAACATATTATGAAAGTTGATCGTCGGCCGAGGGATAAGTACGCGCCTCACTTTACCAACCAATCCCGAGGTCATATTTATAATTCTAACAATAAGTATATACAGAAAATATATATAATAATATATAATAATAAAACTATAAAGTTTCAAAATGTGAATTGATATCTATAACGATCAAATTTACAGTAAGTATATAGGTACCAATTTATGTTTTGATTTTGTTCTCTAGAAAGCTCTAACATTTGCAGGTTGGCGGATGTACTTACTGACCGGCGATATCTCATGTTTGATAACATACAAGTAACATACATTAAATTATCAAAGTCAAAACATAAGATGGTATAAATGAATGTACCGTAGATTTGGTTTACATTCATATTGTAGTTAAAATACAATATAATGAAGATAACAATCGAAGAATCTTGTACAAAAATACTTGCATGCCATGTAAATGGCGGAACATTTGTACTTCATTTTATTATTAAGACCAGATAAAACATGTGTCCGAGCAAGAAATAAATGATTTGATTTAATTTTATTTGATTTGAAAGAACAGAAAGCTGACAAAGACTAGTACTATTTTGTTTTTAACTTGTTTATCTGCAAACTAAAAAAAATTAAAAGTATATTTAACAAGTTACTCATATAGTTTAGTTAAACAGATAGTTTATTTCATAATTTCAATTTTATGTCAAAAATATAATATTTGATAGACAACAGTTGTATGTTTTCTTATGTTATTGGAAGTCAGAGATGTCGCAGACGAAAATATTGATTGTAAGGAATAAAGGACACCAGTTTATCCGCTTGCACTTAAGTGTATAGAAACCATACCTTTCACACTCAAATAAAAAACTTCAATAACACGAAGTGTCGTTATATGTCCGAACAAACCTCCGCAAATCTACCACCTATTTAGACAGGTATCAAATACGGATACACTTGTACTCGCCTTTTACGGGCTGGAAAAAAGATATTCTATCTTGAATTTTCAACAAATTTTGTTTTAGAAGTCAGCTTAAATGGAAGAAAAAAGGCATTTTCGCAACACCAAGGTCGCAAGGGCTTAAATAAAACAAGTAAGTATAGTAGTATTATTTAAATTATGCGCTTCGCCTATATTCGTCAAACTTCGGAAATCCGAATGTATTTTAAATAAATATATCTATACATAGTTGTTATTACATAATTAATCATCTCGCTTAAATTTAGATTAAGTCAGCCAATTTAAAAAATAAAAGTATAAAGTATAAAAAGAGTAAAAAGTGTAAAGCCGAAGCGCATAATTTAAATAGTAGTACAACAAGTACTTCTTAACCTGGCACATTTCACCACATTTATTAATTGATAAGGAAAGTGAGTTTTGTGGTTCATCAACATTCAGGTAAGTACTTATATTGTATTTCCTGAATCCATATCTAAAATTGCTCTAAAACATCGACCTACTTAATGAGGGGGTTGCCGCCCGTCTTTCTATTGTGCATTGATAGTAAAAGAACAAATCGAGATATACTCAAGAACTACTATTTTGTAGCATACAAGATCGTATCAAGAATCATCATCAGAATCAGAAAAAACTTTATTCATGTGGACCATACAATGGTTCTTGTACGCGTCGACATTTTTATAAACTTCCACCAGATCTGAATCGCGGGCCCCACACACTGAGAACATCCGGCGCAAATAACTGCCGCTGAGTTGTCTTTTTAACCAGTATCAAAAAAATGGAGGAGGTCCTCGTTTCGACTATTTGTTTTTTTTTTTTTTTTCACGGACTAGATCTACATGACGTTATTCTGACATCTGTAATAGCCTTTCATAGCCTTTCTTACATACATAATTTTGTTTTCAAACATATTTTTAAGTAGATCTCTAAAAAGATCTGGCCACCTTATTGTCGAAAAGTACATATTGACCCACAAAAAATTCCTAATTTAATGGAGACGAGTTTTGAATACTGCTAGATAATTTTAAATTCTTATACATACATCGTGAATATCACGTATTTTTGTAAGCATACACAATTTTACTAACAAACATTGATTCTCATAAATGTATTGAAAAGTCAAGGTTTAAAAAAATACTACTTTGTCATACTTACATAATTCTTGTTTGACTTTACATATGAGTGAAATGTCATCCGCGAACAATAAATCGTTCCCCCCCCCC
>NJDC01004322.1:115312-144292 GCA_002245475.1 Calephelis virginiensis
CCTGTACGGGCCTGGCGTGATGGGTGGCGGCCCCCATCGCCGCATCTGCCTCTTTTCGTACCGACGAGGGCGGATTGGTACGCGTCGCCTCCAGGGAACGCCCTAACCCGGTCTGCGGTACTTTTTCGGGCCAGAATTGCAGTCCAATGGGCTGGCAGGGATCGCGACGTGCACGCTTCTGGCCAATGACCCCCAACAAATCTACAACAATTTTAATGAAATATCAAAATCGATCTATTCTGTAAAAATATATGGGTGGTTAACTTTTTTTTTCGAAATGACTACTGTTGTGTAAGTGTAACGACTTTTACAACGTCAGCGGGCTAGTGGGCGAGCAGATTGCTCAGCCAGAGAGTAATAAATGATTTCAATCATCCCTTGTTTTCGCAACGTAAGGGTTAGATTTTTTAAATTACTATTATTAAATCGGTCTACTCTGCATAATGTTATGCGTGGTCTAACTTTAAAACATCGACGCTTACGACATAAAGACGCGTCAAATCGATAAACTCCTTCATTTTTATGTCCAGTGAGTAATTTAAGCGCAGTTAAACTGCAAAAAATCTCTTTATTTTAATAATTACCTGGATATGTCATCTAAGTACACCAAAAATAAGTATTTTCCTCGATTTCCCTGGGATTTCATCATCGCATCAAGTAGCGGCTATAACACCACCTTCAATAAACCCACCTATAGCTCTAACTTCCTTATTTTTCAAAGTTATGGAATCCATAAAAAACTGCCAACTCTTAAGGTACCTAGAGGAGCACCAGCTGTTAAATGATCGTCAGTACGGTTTCCATCGTGGTCGTTCAGCTGGTGATCTTTTGGTTTTAACACACCGATGGGCGCAAGCAGTCGAAAGCAAGGGAGAAGCATTGGCTGTCAGTTTGGACATAGCGAAAGCCTTCGATCGGGTGTGGCACAAGGCGCTTCTATCGAAGCTTCATTCTATGGTCTTCCTGAGAAATTACGTACATGGATCACTAGTTTTTTGACGGGGCGTAGCGTAAAGGTCGTTGTCGACGGTGTGTGCTCGGAGTCCAAACCTGTCAATGCTGGTGTTCCCCAAGGCTGTGTGATTTCTCCTACTTTGTTTCTTCTGCATATCAATGACATGTTGCAAATTAATAACACTCATTGCTATGCAGACGACACTACTGGGGAAGCCTTATACTTTGGCCGACATAATATATCACGGGAACATGTCATTGAGAGCCGGAACCAACTTGCGTCTAAAATTGACAATCTTTTGTCTTTTTATTTCGTTTTGAATGCCTATTTGTTGCTAATCTTGCGATTTTTTGCAACTTCACCGAGCTTTACCAGCTCCTTCCGTTTGAGCGCATTCAATGTAAAGCAACTCGAATTGTCAAACACCGGGCAATCACCAATCGGCTTGATTCCTTGGCGTTGCGTAGAAATGTTGGGTCCCTCAGTGTCTTCTACCGCATCTGTCGTGTGGAATGCTCTGAGTAGTTGTTTGGTTTAATTCCAGCAGCAGATTTGCAACTTCGGACATCGCGTCAGAGCTTAAAGTATCATGACCCGATACTTATATCATGACTTTAAGCTCTGACGATGGAGACCTAGATTGAAATTCCATGTTCAATTTTAACCTTAGGCCAACTCTTGTCACCAACATTTCCACAACCAGCTTCTTTGTATGAAAAAAGCAATGAATGTGAAGGAAGCTCGTGACACTTGGTACTCCATATTCTCTGCCACCCAGCAAGGATTTGGCGTGATTATATGTATAGTATTTTATAAAGAAATAGTTAAAACCCCAATATATTTTTTATTTTAAATGTCTTAGAAAAAATACTCTAACCCCTTTATAAGTTTGTTAACGCGAACTGGTCCATGGGTAGATGCAATCTGGATTTTGTGGACGCGAACTGGCACACTTCCTTTTTGGCTAAAACTTAGCATCATCCTAAAATAGACTATACTACATATGGTTATGGTTTTGGTTATGATTTTGGTTATGGTTACAATATTGGGGAATTTAAAACTAGATCTAGGACATTTTTATATTTTCCCTCAAACTGCAAACTCCACTAAGTGGTCATGAACTGGCGAAACGACCCACTTGATTTCGCCCCATATCATTAATTAAGTACTTAACTAATTTGGTATGTATTTACGATTGGGTGGTATGGTATATTATTATTTGCTTGCATATATTAAAAAACAACAGAAAAAATAATTAAGATAATTCACAGAAGGTCGCAAATTAAGTAAATAAACAGGCAATAACAAGTACTTGTAAAAGAGCGGGAAGAACGCAGCGCGGAATGCTACGTAGAAAGAAGTATTATATTATTATTATTATGTATTGTTCGGCGCATGCAGCAAATGAACGATGCGGCAGGCGTACGTTGTAAGATAGCGGCGGCGCGGCGGTGGCAGCGTCTTTCTACATATTAGGTACATATCCAGGAAAGTTAGTCAAATAGCATAAACGTGATATTTGTATATGTATTGCAATAAATGTATGAAAAATCGATTTTTGACCTTGGAATATGTTTTTACAATATGTTTGGTATTATGAATGATAAACACTTAATTTTGGTAAACAGCTGTTAGTTAATTTGTTAAGGGTAAAACTGTCAGATTGTTCTGTTGACTCTAATCATATCACTGTGGTAACAGATAAAACAGAAACGGTTCATGTTATTAACACAACCAATCAGAACCCATTTAATAAATAACACTTACCTTTGGTTAACACTGTTAGCTGGTGTGTTAACACTAATCATATAGCTCTGTTAACACTAACCATATTACTTTGGTAACAGATAAGTGGTGTTACCCAACAGTTTCGCTTAACCAAAATAATGCGTAACTGGTTACAGTGGATAACATTTTTGAATTTGGTTTTTAACAGAAACGGTTTGGGTTATTAACACAACCAATCCGATCTATCCGTTGAAATCAACAAATAACTAAGCAACATGTCTTTATCTCTTTTTAAAATGCTTTTAACAAATATTAATATTACATATGCATAAAAAGATAATAAAATTAATTTAGTCTATGCTAATTCTCACATCAATTTTAAGTGAAGAGTTGACAGTCCGCATGCTTACCATGTATGCCATATTTAGTTTTAAAGTTTATAGTGATGTGTGTCAATATTTTATTTTAGCAATAGGAATTGAGTTGTTTTGTCTGTAATTACTGAAGTATAAAATTCATGAGTTGGAAAAATGTATGGACTAATTTCTCAAGTACAGGGTATGTATCAAGCAAAAAAAAATTGTCTAATAGTTCTCGATTCATCAATCTAGTACTTTCCTATAACTATTTATGCTTTATTTATGCATAAAAGCATTTCATATGTCTTAGAGGCGCTTTATAAGACAAGGTAACATATCTGTCACACTCCTTCTTTTCTGATTATCAGAGATTCATAAGAAAAATTTAAGAAAACTAAAATTTCAACTTAGTCAATTCTCAAATTCAACTCAACAAACACCTAACAGAAATTCAACTTTTGAAAGAAATAAATGTTGTTTAGTCATAAAGGAGCAATAGAACATGTGTCAATATTGATAAACTACTTTTTTCTTAACAGCCATTGTAATGTCAGAGGCAACCACATTTTGTTTTAATGGCAGGAACGAGAAGGGAGTCCTTATCAGGTACAAAATGCACATACCAATGTGACAATATTTACATGAGCAAGAGCCTTAATAACATTATATTCAATAACATGTCTTGTCATAGCAACCCAGCTATGAAATTTGTGAATTTATTTAATAATCATACAATTAAAAAGAAGGAAATTTACATGCAAGTTTGGTATCTTGTTTTGTGATTGCGTATGTGATGTTACAAAATGTAACAATCCCAACAAATACATGCTTCACGTGTAAATATAATTTTGTTGTTGGAATATTTAGAACTTTAAATTTTGTCAGTTTTATATATTTTTTTTTTATGTTATAGGAAGGCAAACAAGCAGACGGATTTCCTGACGGTAAGAAATTCACGCCGCCTAGAGACACCAAAGATAGTAATGGTGCGTTGCCAACCTGAGGTCTGGATGTTAGGCCTCGAGCAAAAGTAAGTTTACTGGCTACCTTACCCTCCGAACTGTCACACGTCATGATGTTATAAAACACGTAGGTATAAAAAAAGTTATATAAGTTTATTTTGTAAACTTAATCAGAATTAGCCAGTATATTAAATAAAATAGTAAATTTTTTGGTTACCCCACATTATGACAAAGCGGTCACAACCTAAATATCGATGAATATCGATATTGGTTGTTTAGCCAAATTAAGTTACATTATTACAAAAAATTAAATTCTACTTAAGGCTGAGGTGTGCTTTGTAAATCTTTTTAAATACTTTTTTTTTAATACTTGATATTAAATTTAGTCTATAAATCATATTTGTTCCAAAATTTCTTAACAGTTTTGACGTGTTTGTTGAAAATGCTGAAAAATTCTTTTGCTTAATTTAATAGTTCTAAGATACAACTGCTAAGCCTGTTACATTTTTCTGTTGTGTAACTTAAATATTATCTAATAAATAATTAAATAAAATAGTATTAATTTAAGTTTCTGTTCTTATAGATTCCCAAATAATTCTTTAGTAAGACAATTTTAAATAGAGATGGATGAACTCCAAGCAAAAATGAACACATGTGACATTACGCAAATGGTATTCACGGCTTGATTGCTACTCTTTACTGGAGAATCTATCATAATAAATGTGGAACTTTCAAAGAATGGACTTAGAATCGTGGAATTAGAGGAAAATAAATAATAAATTTTATTTTTAGTATAACTTCATTACTTTTAGACCAAGCTTTATTACCACGTACCGCTCTATTCTTTTTTTGTGTCATATGATAGCAAACAAGCAGTTGGCATTCCTGATGGAAATAGACAACTATCACCTTCAGATATCAAATTTGTTGTTATCCCCTTATTACTCTGGTATTGAAAAATCATAGGCCGTTGTCCTCCCTGTTAAAAAGCTAGTATGAAGTACAAGAGCATTGTTTACACGAGTCATTATCAGTAAGATCACTGGTGGTAGAGTGATGTGTAGCCACTTGGGCGTGTTGGAACTTGGAATTCACCCCCTAACCTCTTCTAGCTGTGCCCGTGTGATGTTCGGGTCCGAAGGGTTGAGCTGAACTTGCACAATATGCCTAACATTCTGACCATAAGACAGCAATGCACCTAAAAGATGTATGGTGTCAATAGTCCATGGTTGTCCTTAGCTATTTAATGAAGAGTAGTCAGCTTGTTAGCTGTCTTAAGCCATAGACAAAAATATACTTAGCTATCTCTATAGGCAGATGATATTTCACATTATTGTACTAATACTTATCCTACGCTCTAACCAGAACATGCCAATGAAAAGCATTGCAGTAGCTTTACAAAAAAGCTAAGATAGTGACACAAATATACAGGCATGACATAGAAATCCATCACCTAATAGTCACTGTGGTAGTGATAGTTAAAGCCAATATTTAACGGACCTATTAATTAACTCGCTAGTTCTTTTAAATAAACACTAAACTGAAGATTTATTAATCGATGTAGTTAACATATGTGGCCTAATGACAAGCATTTTTTTAACTTACACATAAACAATTTACTCACACATAGGTTTTTTCTTGGTCTCTCTGACATTGTTTAACTATTATATCCTTAATCTGTGCTTAGAGGTCAATGTTACAGGTCATGTCACATCATTTCTAGACGTCAAAACCTCAATTTCATCCTTTCTTTCTTTCTTTAGGTATTGGCCTTCACGTTAGTACTTTGCCGTAAGTCAAGTAGAATTTTGAATCAAATTTTATATCAATTTTAATCAATTATAATTAGTCATCAGTAAGTCATGTCTGGGTCTTGAGTAAAATGGTGGCTTCGTTACTCAAGCTCTTCTATTGAGATTTGGCGGCAGCGAGGAAATAGACGATACCCTAATTTCTTCATGATTACTTCATTTGTGCACTTTCACTGAACAAAATTAATTTAATTCCCACCTAAATTAGCTAATTTCACTCGATATAAAAACGAAATTCAATAACTATGAAAAAATTATGATCATCTTCATTCACGATAGCGCCAAAACTCTCCATTTCCATCCTACTAACTTCATTTCATTTTTTATGTTCTATTTTTAAAATGTAATTATCTCATAAAAGGGCATTTTCACTTTTGGGTGCCACCCCCGCTTTTACGCTGTCCCACGTTTTTCAAGTTGTGTTGCATATTAAGATTAATGAGTGTTATTATAATAAGTATATTAATTGATGCAAAATATATTAGACTATGTGTCTGAGCAACAATTTTGATGTAATTAAGATTAATTAATACAATTTTGGCCAATTAAAATACACAAGAGAGCCATTTCTGACTTGTCCCAGTGATTGTCAGCTTCATATTTATTGAAATTACTGTTAAAATTTTCTACTGAACTATAATGAAGTTTTAGTTATCGTTATAATGGACCTATTTTTCTGTCACGTTGATCCAAAATGGCAAAGGTAACCCTAATATTATAGTAGTAAAATACATTATCGTAAAGTCTTTAAAAATCGATCTCGTCTGACATGTCAGTGAAGTGACGGGTCAAAAGGGACATTTTTTTACTACCAAAGCCGTTTTAGTTTAAAAAAAAATAGCAATACTATCCACAAAGGATCATTCTTTAAATTTGAGAAATCAGTGAGTCTGTTTATTCCGCCAAAAAAGGAGGATCTTGCTGGTGTTGGCGGTTGGTCACAATTTCGTAAGTCAGGTTTGAAGCCTTTTTTCTTATTATATATTTGTCTCATACTATCTAACTGTTAAGTATCTATTTTTTGGTGTTATTTGACGAGTGTTTCAGGAGATTATTTAAAAAAATATAATTTCATTAGGTTAGAATCGATATTTTTTAATAGCTACGTGTATAATGTGACGGTCAGTCCAGTGACGTTTTATACCGTCACATATAGGGCGGACCATCAAAGTCACCAAACTGACTAGTAAGGCTAGGTGTACAGTGTTCCAAAGTCAATGTATTGACTTTTAGTCACTTTCAGGCAGTTTGAAAAACCTCAACATGCCACTAAGTGGTGCTGAAAGAACTCAACGATATAGAGAAAGGCTCAAACAAAATCGTCCTGACGAGTTTGAAAGACAGAAAAAACAGAGCTTTTTGGACTTAACTTTAGCTAAAGTTAAGTCCAAAAAGAAAAAAGTCTCCGAACTCGCTAAAGACGAAGCAGAATTAAAACGAGAAAGGTGGACAAAAGGTAAAAAGAATAGCCGTCAAAGACAAAAAAAGCCAAAGAACACAGCTTATTTCAAGACAACAATTCAAGACTTCAAAGTGCCATTAAATGAGACTGATTTAATGATTTTGTATTAAGCCTAATCTACTTTTGATTTAAAGATCTTTTGTAAACTTATTTTTATTTTAGCACTTGCCCTGTGCTTGGGATAAATTTTCTATATATTTTAAAGAAAGAAAAAATTTCGCCCCGGACAGGATTTGAACCTGTAACCTTTCGTCTCGAGCCGACGAATGCTCTAACCAATTGAGCTACTGAGGATTCAAGTCCCGTGGCGAAATTTTTAATTCCTTTCTAACCCGTTAACGCGGGTAGTTATGTCCTATAGATACACAATTCTGAGTACCCACCAAATGAGTTCATCATTACAGATGAAATTCACATTTTAGAATGGCCATAACTTTCGTTTCTCGCAACGTATTTTTATTTTAGCACTTGCCCTGTGCTTGGGATAAATTTTCTATATATTTTAAAGAAAGAAAAAAAAAAAACTATATATTTTGTAAACTTGTTTCTAAAATAAAAATATTTGATATTTTCCATCGTCGGCGCTTGGTTCAACTTCCAAATATTAATAATTTTGAAATGAAGAAACACTTATACTGTTTTACGTATCACTTATAATTTGTTATTTTATAAATAGCCTACCGGTAGTTTAAGTTCTAGCCCTAATGATACTGTCATAAGCGAAACCGGTAGGCTATTTATTAAATAACAAATTAAATGTGATACGTAAAACAGTACAAGTGTTTCTTCATTAAAAATATGAACAAAATAAAAATTTATTTATTTATAATTAAAAAAAAATTACAATTAAAAATTAGATAGTAAACCTTAATTTTTTTTGCCCAATTATTGTGCCAAATTAATAACATATGCTATTAGAAAAGTAAAAATAATATATAACTATCTACCTATCCGATATTTGAATTTACTTAAAATTAATAAAATTATTATCATTAATGTGATTTATGTAATGAGATCTTAAATGTGATTATATGTTACTATAAAAAAACATCGACTTTTAGTCCAATTTGGTCATATCATCTAATGTAGCCTCATCCTAAGGATTTTAGGTGTGTCGGTTTGGTGACTGTCCCAATTTTCATGTGATTTATTTTGCTTGTAACAGTTTTGTTTTAATATATAAATAACATATTTTTTGTTTATATTATTTCAAATAAATTTATATTGAGTATGCAATTAATCAATTACGAAGTGTGTCACTAAACTTATATTTAAAAGGAAAATTATGATTGCAACGGGTCACTTGTCACCAAACTAAATTAAAAACTTAATTTTAAGAAACATTAAATAACTAACTCATTAGCATGTATTGATTTTTGAATAATTTGAGTAATTTTCACTAATTAAACGTAACAAATATGTTTAAAATCCCCTTATTTTAAATGTTACAGTCGTTTTTCAATGTCACCTAACTGACCGTCATTTTTCTACAGTGTCCATTTAAAAATATATTTTTACATAGAAAATAAGCTATTTGCAGGAAACAATATATAATTTTAGGTTCAAAAAACTTATAAAAATATTATGAAAGCGTTTAATAAACTCAAAATTCATCTTTAGAAAATCTCTATAATTTTCGTATGGTGGCACTCAAAAGTAAAAATGCCTAAAAACACTTAAACAGGCGGTGCCATTTACAGGTATCACAACATATTTATTTTTCAAAGAAACATTATTTCTAGTACAATTAATTTAAAAGTTCATTAAGAATAATCACAAAATAAAAACTGTGGGATTTAGTTTGGTTAATTGGTAACATGTACAAGCGAATTGGTTAACCTTCGTAGACTTTTTTTTTAAAAAAACTAGTTTCCGTTTTATAAAATTAAAAATATAAAGATTAAACACATTTAACTATTACACTTTGTGCAAAATTGCGAAAGGAATTGGTTCAGTTTTCACTGAAATAAAAACAAGAACAGGTTATCAAATGACTATACCTACATGTACAATAAGTAGACAGTAGGTACGTACTTCATTTATTTATCGTCAATAAACAATCACCTGACAAGTCCAAGTTACTAGAAAATTATTAAACTTTTTATTTATTGCATAATAAGTAGAAAGCTTACGATGTTAAGAGAAGATTTGCAAGATAGTAAAAAGTTAATGAAGAATCTATACTCACCGTTTGATTTTTGGAACTTTAACTGATACACTTTAGAAAAAGTTAGTCAATTTTACAATTTTTAATGCAAAGAACATAGGTAAGCACCACAGAACAATTATAGTACTCCCAAAGAGTATATAATCACTACGTTCTAAGACACGGCAATACCTATATTTCGTTTAGCTCTGAAATAAACGGCAAATAACACCAACCACACAATATTGTAGCGTGACTCGACTGACAAACTGTCATAATTGACATTGGATAGTGATGGACAAGTCGATAATTATTTACGACAAATGTTAGAGATGTGTTTTTTTTTCGATAAAAATAGCCCCCACAGCTCAGTATTATTAAATTTCCAATATCGAAATATTACGACCAGATTTACTGGTACAAGCATGACTTAATAAAGATAATAAATAAAAGTCGATTTTTTGATTACATGTATAATAATTAACACTAGAATTTTACCATTTTCTGCAAAATATTATTTGTCATGATTACAAAATTTTATCACGTAAATTTCACAAGTACCACTGCACCACTTACCTTACGATACACGCAAACCTAAATTTTACGACGTAAACCTTACAACTTTTATCATTTATCGACGAGGCACAAATTTGTAGGATCACGTTTGAAAGATAAATAACATAGTACTGTAATTCTGAGTCTTTGGTATTTGTGTACAGGGTGACCCCACGGGAAATGTAATAAACACACCATTACATACTTCATCTTTAAAACGAACAATGTTTTGAATATTTCAACAGACGTTGTCCATTACATTACATTGACATTCATTTTGCAAAGTGGCTATGCTATGCTATTTAATATATACACATAAATCTTAATCTTCTTTAAACTTAACGCAACAAGCATGAACATGTTTTATTGCACACAAGATCTAAACACAATAACACTCAAAATACACTAAGTTAATGGTAATGTCCAAAGATTTACTGAAAATCTAAAAATAGTAAAATTAATATCTGTACACTAATTTGAAAACGCAGATTAAAGAAGTAAAACTTTTAAAACAAATCTCAACAACGTGTTTCTCAACAACAAAGATGGAAAAATTTATATTTTAACAGAGGGTAGTTGTCAGTTGTCTCATAAACGATATTGCCAATCAAATGACACAAAAATGGTTGCTGAAAGGTTGGTATTTGTGACCGGTTGAAACAAATTTAAAATTTACATTCAAATGATATCTTATTTCTCTTGTGATAAAGTTTAAAATGGAGTGCAGATTGCAATAAAGTTTGTTGATGTTCCATAATGTCCACTCACTGAGTACTCCGACAAGAAATTCGATTACATACAAATACTGTGGGATCAAAATGTCTTACAGCGCCATCTCATGGTGCCCACAAATATAAGTAGATTTTGTAGGATATCCGACCCTCCCTGCCATTGTTTTCATTGAAATGTTTTGGAAATAACAAGATCAAACTAAAATTTCAATGATATACATGTCGTAATGTATTAATTAATAAACACAGAAATAGTAAACTGTATATTATGAAAATTTAAGTTTTATCAGTAAATTAAAAACAACATACTAGAACACTTTTTATTTTACTCGAATTTTAAACAAATCATTCTTCTATTACAGACATATTATATTACATGTTTTAAGTACTAGGAAATGATACAAACAAAGCTTTTTTTATGGTTTCTTTCGACTTTGTTACAAATACAAAAATTATTTCACTATCTCATATCTCTATGTATATCAGTATCGTTAAACTTATATTTTGTAATGGAGGAATCAGAGCTATACTTTAAAATATGGAAAACCACTTCAATACGTTAGAATCACAAGAAAATATAGATTTTGCGTAGGTAGTAGGTACACAAATTCACCATTTTACCTAAATTCCACAATTTCTAAACTTCGAACCATAGACCATAGTCCATAGATTCCTTAATGTTGCCATTTGTTTTTTGTTCTTAGCACAATTATTATGTCACTTTGAAATTTGAAAACATATTAACACATTTTGTTATGGTGATTAATTTGTTTTTGTTTTTATTGTGTATTTAATTTTTGTCACACATAATATAGTTTCAGACATTACTGCCAATCAAGAGAATATTTAATCAGTTTCCATATTTTTGTGTTTCTTTAGTTTTTTAATGTTTTTACCTCGAATTTAATTAATCTAATTAAGTGAAAAGTTATTATATCATCTTCATAAAGAAATAAATGTTGAAAAAAAACAATAAAAAGGATCAATGATAGATACTTTTTCTTAGAAAAAATTTCTGAATCGTAATTCATTACACACTGTTTGTGGCGTAAGTCAGGTTATTTATTTTTTTGAAAACTCATTGGTGATGAAAAAGAAACGCATTTGTATCGTGAACATACTACTGGTTACTAGAAGTAATTATTAATATTATTAATTTCTGGTATTGGTATCATCGGCTAACATCAATAAAACAAGCATACAATTTTGGATAGTTTGGGGTTAGACCCATTTGTATAATTCTTCTGAGGATCAGTATTTATTCATGGACATGGAGATTAGCCTGTGATTTTGTCTCAACTTTTTAAAATCGTTTTCGAACCTGGCAGCATAGCTTCATTTTGTATTAAATTTACTCCATCTCGCGGATTCTATAGCAAACAATGAAACAGTCTAGTTGCAATTTAGTTAGAAACACTTGTACTTTCCACAATATATTTTATTATTTTTTATTTGTATGGTTTAGTTTAGTTTAGTTTAAAACATGTGTTAGACCCAGGAATCGGATTGGTTGTGGTAATAACCCAAACCGTTTCTGTTAAAAACCAAATTCAAAATTGTTTACCACTGTAACCAGTTAGGTATTATTTTGGTTACGCGAAACTGTTGGGTAACACCACTTATTTGTTAGCAAAGTAATATGGTTAGTGTTAACAGAGCTATATGATTAGTGTTAACACGTCAGCTAACAGTGTTAACCAAAATTGTGTTAATAACACGAACCGTTTCTGTTTTATCTGTTACCAGAGTGATATGATTAGAGTCAACAGAACAATCTGACAGTTTTACCCTTAACAAATTAACTAACAGCTGTTTACCAAAATTAAGTGTTTATCATTCATAATACCAAGCATATTGTAAAAACATATTCCAAGGTCAAAAATCGATTTTTCATACATTTATTGCAATACTTAATATAATATAATTTATGCTATTTGACTAACTTTCCTGCATATGTACCTAATATGTACAAAGACGCGCCGCCGCTATCTTACAACGTACGCCTGCCGCATCGTTCATTTGCTGCATGCGCCGAACAATACATAATAATAATAATATAATACTTCTTTCTACGTGGCATTCCGCGCTGCGTTTTTCCCGCTCTTTTACAAGTACTTGTTTTTGCCTGTTTATTTACTTAATTTGCGACCTTCTGTGAATTATCTTAATTATTTTTTCTGTTGTTTTTTAATATATGCAAGCAAATAATAATATACCATACCACCCAATCGTAAATACTTACCAAATTAGTTAAGTACTTAATTAATGATATGGGGCGAAATCAAGTGGGTCGTTTCGTCAGTTCATGACCACTTAGTGGAGTTTGCAGTTTGAGGGAAAATATAAAAATGTCCTAGATCTAATTTCGAATTCCCCAATATTGTAACCATAACCAAAACCATAACCATATGTAGTTTAGTCTATTTTAGGATGAAGCGAAGTCTTAGCCTAAATGTTTAGGGTTTTTTTAATAACTAAAATAAGGCAATTGCGCCAGTTCGCGTCCACAAAATTCAGATTGCGTCTACCCATGGACCAGTTCGCGTTAACAAACTTATATAGGGGATAGAATAGTTTTTTTAAGAAATTTAAAATAAATATTGGGTTTTAACTATTTCTTTATAAAATGCTATACATATATTCACAACAAGTTCCTTGCTGGGGTGGCAGAGAATATCAAGTACCAAGTGTCACGAGCTTCTTTTACATTCATTGCTTTTTTCATACAAAGTACCTGGTTGTGGAGATTTCGGTGGCAAGAGTTGGCCTAAGGATAAAATTGGACATGGAATTTCAAACTAGGTCTCCATCGTCAGAGCTTAAAGTATCAGGGCATGATACTTTAAGCTCTGACGCGATGTCCAAAGGTGGAAATCTGCTGCTGCAATTAAACCAAACAACTACTGAGAGCATTCCATACGACAGATGCGGTAGAAGACACTGAGGGACCCAACGTTTCTAAGCAACTTTGTGGTCTTAGACAATTCGAGTTGCTTTACATTGAATGCGCTCAAATGAAAGGAGCTGGTACTGTGGAACCTCTGCTCAGAGTTGAGAACAGTACTCCATATGAGGCCGAATTTGCGCTTTGTAAGCGATGGGTCGACTTGAAATACTGTCTCGCTTTACTTAGCACACCAAGCTTTATAGAGGCTATTTTAGCCTTCTCCTCAAGATGACCGCGAAATTAAACATCACTCGAAATATCAACGCCGAGTGTAACAATACAGGCTGTGGCAGTTAGGGAAATGCTCTAAAATCTAGGAGATGCGACAAAAGGGAGTCTTTTTAGCGGAAAACGCGCAAACTTTTAACTTGCTAGGGTTAAATTGCACCAGATTCTGCTGGCCCCAAAACGAAATTTCAGACAAATGATCGTTGACACAAGTTAGTTCCGGCTCTTGATGACATGTTCCCGAGATATATTATGTCGGCCAAAGTATAAGGCCGGTAGTGTCGTCTACATAGTAATGAGTTCATAAGAAGAGACACACAGTCAGAAGAAACAGAGTAGGAGAAATTACACAGTCTTGGGGAACACCAGCATTGACAAGCTTGGACTCCGAGCACATACCATCGACAACGTCCTTGATGCTGCGCTCTGTCAAAAAACTAGTACCCTTTTGCATAACTTCTCAAGAAGATCGTAAGAAGGAAGCTTCGATAGAAGCGCATTGTGCCAAACCCGATCAAAGGCTTTCGCTATGTCCAAACTGACAGCCAATGTTTTTCCCTTGCTTTCAACTGCTTGCGCCCATCGGTGTGTTAAGTAAACTAAAATATCACCAGCTGAACGACCATGACGAAAACCGTATTGACGATAATTTTACAGCCGTTGCTCCTCTAGGTACCTTAAGATCTGGCAGTTTGTTATGGACTCTATAACTTAAGCAAGAAAGTTAAATTTTTGAGCCAGTAATTGGACGGATTCGAATGGTTACCTTTTTTAAGGTTCGGGTGTTCTAAAGCGGTCTTCCATGCACTCGGTTCAATGCCTGATGAATAGCAGAGCCGGAAGAGTCGCGTTAAAAATATTCTACGCAGTGAACTCTGTAAAAACTTTGTTTCTGGCATAGACACTTCACACCGCGGAATGGTCGGTAGCGTGTTTTCATGGTGATCTAAAGTCGAGTTGGAAGCAAAAAAAAAATTCGGCTTTCTCTTTCACATCATGGGCAAGCGAGGCATTATTCCGGTGTAAAGATGGTAAAGATGGCTTCGCAAAATTTCCTTGGACAGCCTTGGCGAGAAACCAGAACGCTCTTGTTCCCGAAGGTAAGCAGGTAAATTTCTCGTCAATTCTGCCAATGTGCTCAGACTTTGCCTTGGCAATGGCTTTTTTGAAAAACCTAGAGGCAGAATTCTACTCCTTTTAAGCGAGCTGGTGTTTTCGTCACAAGACTTCTTTTTGGTAGCATTAACGCTGATGACTAGTGCCGTCTTATAGGGATGACTGAACCAAGACTGGAATTTGTCACTAAGATGAACCTGCGATTAGCAAATCTGCATGCATAGGTAAGATGTAAAAAAAGATCGCATCCCGTCCAAATCTTCTAACCTATAATGCCATACTCAACGTCGCGACCGACGCGTCGGTCTGATGCTTGTAGCCGTACACAAGGTGTAGTGGACACAGCACTCCGGATTAAGCAGTGACCGGAAGATCCAAAAGGGGCATCGACAGAGTTTTTATAGTTCTCTGGATAAGAGGTCAGCAGAAGGTGTATGATCCCCACATCCGGAATTCGCGTGGGTGAAGTTATCAATTGCGTGAGATCATAGGACAAGGCAAAATCGTGAACAAATCTTCCCCCATGATCGGTGGAACGTGAACCAAGCCAGTTTTTTAACGGTGTCCGTGAAATGGACGCGAACAGGCGGAACTCACCCTACTTTCCGAAAATGTCTGAGAAACAGCCAAACGCTGTTCGTAGACATTTTGATTATAATATGAACATTAACTATACCTAATAATCGTAAGGAGTGTGGAAATAAATTAAAGGTAAGCTGGTAATAGATTAATTTACTTACTTAGGTATAATTATCTCCCTTGAATGTATTTACTTACTCACTTATTTATTTTGGACTGGTTCAACATAAAGTGGCGGTATATTATATAGATATCCACAAATATTAGGAACTTATTTCTAAACTGGTAGGAAACCTACCTGGAAACTATAACTATATCGGTGGCACTGAAAATGTCACACGAAGCTATGCACAATTCAAATAAAAATGAGAATTAAATACATTGAGTTCAGAATTAATGATGGGACAATTATTTCGTGTATGCAATATGAAGATGACGTATCATTGTTTGTATGTAATATCATTGGTTTACCCTGCTAACACTTTAAATAGGTAAGCTCTTCAGATAGTTGACAAATGAATGGTTAATCATATTATAATGGTTATTAACATTAACGTGTTTAATCATGTTGATTGATAAACTTGTTCGTCTTGATTAACAGGCTAACTCGGTTAACCATATTGATTCGGTTAACATGTGTAGCCTGTTAACTACTTAGATCTGTAATTTTTCAGACAGTTAACCAAATGTTGGTTAATCATTTCATAATAGTGATCAAAATGAACGTGTTTTCCGATCCCTGGTTAGACCCATATTAGCCTACGGTAGTGTAGACTTACCATACCTTCCCGTCCCATTTTAAAAAAATTACAAGTATTCTAGAATAGGTTCATGCGAACTGCCACGGGTGCTCCATGGTACGTTCGCAACGAGGACCTACATCGCGACCTCGATTTACCCACGATAGCGCAGCATTTCAAAGAACTATCTGAAAGTTACTTTGATGTAGATGGACTTGTAATAAAAGAAGATTTGTTATTACTATTAGGTTTTTTTTTATGTTATAGGAAGGCAAACAAGCAGACGGATTTCCTGATGGTAAGAAATTCACGCTGCCTAGAGACACCAAATGTGGTAATGGTGCGTTGCCAACCTGAGGCCGGGATGTTAGGCCTCGAGCAAAAGTAAGTTTACCGGCTACCTTACCCTCCGAACCGGAACACGTCATGACGTTATGGCGGCAGGAATAGGTAAGGCGGTGGTACCAATCCGGATGAGTCGCTGCCAAACTCTACCACCTAGTCGGATGTCACAGTGTTAGTGATGGTAAGCCTATGCTCGACTTTTACGAGCTGCCTGGCAAGGAAGGCAGATGGTCTATTCTACAAAGGAGCCCGGACCAACTCAGGTCAGTACTAAATATCACACATCTACAGGTTTAGTAGATGTGTGATATTTAAAATAATAATTGGAAGATTAGGGTGTTTTTACTAGTTTAGTCGATTAAGTAGATTTATTATGATTAGTAGATAAAGTGGTTGTAGCAGGTTACGAGGAATAAGAAGATTCATGAGATATAGTAGATTTAGATATTTCATTAGATTTAGTGGCTCTAGTAGATTTAGTAAATATAGAAGGTTTAGTTGTTAATTAGATTTAGTATAATTAGAAAATATCGTAGATTTAGGAAAGCTAGTAAATTTAATAGTTAAATAAATTTAGTAGATTTAGTTTAATTAGGAGATATAGTAGAGATAGTTACTAAATTAATAGATTTAGGAGATCTAGTCGATTTAGATATAGTAAATTTAGAAAACTTATAAGTAGTAGATTCAGTGGCATTATTCGTTTTTTTTTTAATGACTAATTTGTTGCTAATCTCGCGATTTTTACAACTTCTTCGAGCTTTGTGGGCCGAGCAGAGAGCTCAGCCCGAGACATTATTATAAAATGCTTTGGACTGTTACCTATAACGCCAGCAACTAGGGCTGGAGACCGTACCTCGACTCGGTGCTGCGTTCTGGTTACTGTGGACTTGATGGAGGAGTAGTGGCGGCGGCGTTAGGCACCGGGCGCAAGAGAGGTATTCGTCGCCGAGACCGGCGGCAACGGTGTAGTGTGATGTTATGTGAATTTGTGTTCCGGTTGGGAGGAGGGAGTATAGCGTTTGCGGCGGGTATTGGGTCCGGAGGATCCGATAACATATGGTGGGATCTTCAATGACTTGGGGGTGCATTCGCGGCCAGTGTGTAGTCACACGCGGATGCTAACACCGGATTCGGGTGGGCAGCCGTTTTTTTTCAATGTAACTTTCAGATAGTTCTTTGAAATGCTGCGCTATCGTGGGTAAATCGAGGTCGCG
This sequence comes from Calephelis virginiensis, assembly GCA_002245475.1. Lineage (NCBI taxonomy): Eukaryota > Metazoa > Arthropoda > Insecta > Lepidoptera > Riodinidae > Calephelis > Calephelis virginiensis. The sequence continues at coordinate 133,194 of NJDC01004322.1, forward strand.
ATGTAGGTCCTCGTTGCGAACGCACCATGGAGCACCCGTGGCAGTTCGTATGAACCTATTCTAGAATACTTGTATTTTTTTTAAAATGGGACGGGAAGGTATGGTAAGGCTACACTACCGTAGGCTAATATAGGTCTAACACATGTTTTGTAAAGTGTCACTTTGTTACGAAGTGACATTTTACTATTTTTATTAATAATATAGGTGAGATAACCGAGCTCTGTGGCACTCCCGCCTCTAGGGGCCTACTGCTAGAGAGAGTCCCTTCTACATGAAATCTGAATTTACGATTCGACAAGTAGTCTCGTACGATGAGAACTAGTCTGTCTGGCACGCCCATTTCGTAGAGCTTATAGATTAGGCCGTTGTGCCAGACCTTATCGAACGCCTTGGCCACATCGAAGAATATCGCTCCCGAACATGAAGGTAGTCATCTATTCAGGCCATCTAGTATGTGCTCCGTGACGCGGTGCACTTAATTTGTACATTAATGGGCTGCCCGGAAACCAAATTGCTAATCCATTCACAAATGTTTCTCGGCTACGACCGTCTTAAGGCGGGCGTAGATAAGACGCTCGTATATTTTGCCGAGTGAATTAATAATACTGATCGGGCGGTAACTACTCGCGACGTTACGGGGTTTACCCAGTTTATGTAAAGTCTGTTGACTTACTCCTACTAGGAGTTATAGGTAGATTAGCTTCAGTAGCATTAGCATAACTATTACGAAAATTAGTAGATTTAGTAGGTATGATGGAATTATTGAATTTAGAATTATAACAAGTAGGCACAACGAGTTCAGTAGGCATAATAGAAGTATGTTTATCAAAACCTGTACAGTAACTAATATTTATCGGTTTAGTGGATATAGTAGAAATGATATTATTAGTTACATATTTTGAGGCGTAGGTCGGTTTGTTTCGACCATTCTGTATGGCGAGGGACATCATTAGTTTAAATTAGTGTCATCCTAATTCAAAATTGTAGTAATGTTGGGTGGATTATGTACGGAATCAGTGGGGTTATCACAGTTACTTAGCTCTGTAAAATTATTAATTGATTTGTAAGAGCGATGACTTTTTTTTTTGTAAATTATTAAATTGACGTTTTCTACAGTGCTGTATCATGACCAACATTCTTACAATACCGACACACGGGTGCAATGTGAATTACGTTAGATAGACTGAGACTTATACTAAGGCTGAAAGGGATTAAGTAGGTGTATAGGATGATGTTGCCTATTTTGGAAGCAAGTTAAATCAGAGTGACCTATTTACCACATACCCTACACCTAGGTTTTGATTCCTGTCCAGAGAATTGTATATAGTTTTGGAGTTTTTCCTCCTGGCAGGCTAGGTTAATAGTATCCTGTAAGTTAGTTGGACTACACGTCTAACAATTATAATAGATATATGAATAGGTAGCCCTAATAGGAAGGTGTGTAAAGCCAGGTCTTCTGTACTAGCGATAATAGCGATTAGATCCTAATCTTTGTAGAGTGCATTATGTCTGTCTGTAGTCTGGTAATGTTAGTCTCTATGCGTTAACTGTATTGCGCATAGAGACTAACCTTACCAATAAAACAATCGTCGGATTTGATTATATAATTTTGTAATTTGAGTTTTTTTTATATAATATTGAAAGGCAAACAAGCAGACGGATTTCCTGATGGTAAGAAATTCATGCCACCTAGAGACACCAAAGTAATGGTTCGTTGCCAACCTGAGGCCTGGATGTTAGACCTCGAGCAAAAGTAAGTTTTTTATTATCAAACTGTATTGCGCATAGAGACTAACCTTACTAATAATACATTCGCCGGATTTGATTTTAAAATTTTGTAGTCCGAGTAATACATTGGCCGGATTTTACCATACAATTTTGTAGTTTGAGTTTTTTTTTAATAATATTGGAAGGGAAACAAGCAGACGGATTTCCTGATGGTAAGAAATTCACGCCGCCTAGAGACACCAAAGTAATGGTGCGTTGCCAACCTGAGGCCGGGATGTTAGACCTCGAGCAAAAGTAAGTTTACCAGCTACTTTACCCTTCGAACCGGAACACGTCAACGGCAAGTACTTACGCTGTAGTGGCAGGAATAGGTAAGGCGGTGGTACCAGTCCGGACGAGTCGCTGCGAAAATCTACCTCCTATAAGGAAGTCACGGTGTTAGTGATGGCAAGCCGATGCTCGCCTTTCACGAGCTGCCTGGCAGATAGGCAGATGGTCTGTTCTGCAAAGGAACCTGGCATTTTCTCTTTCGACGTTTAGTTTTTAACGTTAATGCGAGTCATCCATGTAGAATTCGGTTTAAATTAATTGTAATCGAATGTGAAACATAACTTCACTTTAGTATATTCGACTGTATACTGATGATGATATTATTGACAAATGTAATAGCCCATTTCGATACTTGCAATATCGCGATATTAGGATCATGATAATATTGATCAATGTAATACTAATAACATGTGGTGCAATTATTACTTTACGTCACTGCAACTATTCGCAATGTATATAACACTCTATGTCCTGTAGTTCTGACTGTACGTCACTGCAACTGTTCGTCACCGATGTAATACTGTTGGTATGTGCTGTAGTTACGACCGTATGTCACTGCAACTGTTCCTCACAGATGTGACCACTTTGGCGCAACTTGTATTTAAAAAAAATGTTTAAGTTTGCTATATTTATAACACATCCAAATTTTATCGCGCTTATTACCTTAGATCTGTATATCTTTCGACTTACTTTCAAAGTCAAACGGGTTATATCCCGCTAAACTCTGAATGTGTCAGTTGTCAATTGGCCAATCACTGCTTCCTTGTCATTTTGAGTTAAATTTACCGCGCTTTGTACTTGGTATTTATTATTTTTAAATTTTGTAAAAAAATATAAAATCGCAACTAAACTAAAATTAAAACTCACAATTACAATCATAGCAACTACATAACAGCTTTTTAGTAAAAACTTGAAGAAAATGGCTCACTTTAAATGCGAAATATGCTTAACGAAATCTAGTCGGTCAAATGGAGAAAAACGCATATTTATGGCAAAATTTCCTCTAGATAAAGATCGGTGAGTCCTGTAATCATGTCTTTCAATTATTTTAAATAGACTTACACCCACTCACTAGAAGAAAAAAAGTTAGATATATAGTTTTATAACTTATTAGTTAGTTTGTAAAATAGCAATAGTGCTGACTTTTACTTGTCGATAAGTACCAATATTGTGTTATACAAACAAGCACACGCCTCTACTGACAATGACACCATAGATGTTATAGGTTCATCGCTTTCCTATGACCAGAAAGTTAAATCATGTGGAAATTTACCGGCTATTGAAACCGCTGAACCAAAATGTGACACAGTTATTAAGTGGGCAGGTAAAGGTAAGATTATTTTTGAATAATCAACAAAGTAGGTACTTACTTAAATTAATGAAGATAAAAAAGTGATTAAGTAGGTACATTTGTACGTGAAGGAATTATAAACTACAGCTAATATTGAAAGAAGAATAATATAGAAAGACTTCAATTGCAATTAGAACAAAATAGGTTAATGAACTCCCAACATCGTGGCATGCATTTCACGCCCAATTTAAATTGAATCTAGGCTAACACTCTAACCAAAATAATGTTTTTATTGTTTGATAATATATATTATTTTATATCCAATTATTGTTAATTATACTTGCACGTTTTCCTAAACTGATTTTTTAATAAGTTAAGCGTGTCCCCTTCATACTTTTAACTTAATATAAGGCATTAGTTATTTTATTTTAAGGTCCTAATAACTATGTGCCTCTTGAACATATACATATCTTTTTATTGTACTCCACAGATAAAAATCCATAACAGTCAAATCGGACGATCCACGATCGCGGAGGCCAGGGTATAGGGCCTAAGTTATAAACGAACGAAATTAAAAAATAACAACATTTTCTATGCTATAAGACAACCTACAACCACATGGCTCTCCTGATTGTAAGAAATAATCGTGGTCTATAAACATCACAGATGTCATGGTTGCTATTCGGTAGCCGGAGTGTTAGGCCAATTCGACATTATTATCGATTTCGAATTCCGACCGACATTCGGCAATATTAGCGAATGAAAAACTAGAAAGCATGCCCAGGTAGGGAGACAACACCTAAGGGGTAAGGTAGCCGGTAGCCTACTAGAACTTACACTTGAGCCATTGTACAGCGACACACCTATAATATCTATGGTGTTTATAGCCACGGTTGTCTCTTATTAAAAAATGTGTATGCTTGTTCCCGTGCAATAATTAAAATACCTATCAGAATAATTGTAGTCGGACTTAGAAACGAGTCGCTTGAATAGTTTATTACATTCATGATTCTTCAATGTTTTTATAATAAAATAAAAGGTCACTGGGTTTTGCATCGCAATTTAACGTTTTAACGTGAATTTGCTTTTAATTTCGTACGAATTGTGAAAAAGCGCTTGAAGTACTTGTGGTGCTTAAAGCGCGAAATTTTTAGCAGCTTTCTCCTTGATTTTACCATAATATATCACCAACACTTCCAGAATATTTAAACTTACTACACGATGTATCTCATTCTGAAATGAAATATTTTGTGCATCGGATAACATTTTTTTAGTACCTATATCAAAAACATTATCGATTCTGAACTGTCCCTCGAAAAATGGATAGTATTTTAGACGTAACGCTGTATGACTAGTTATTTTAGTTTCAGTTGTAAAAAATGGGTCGCAGCAACAGGAAATGAAGATTTGGTTTTTGTACCTATAGAAAAACTTCATGTATTAATACTTATGTCACAAAAACCATTTTTAGACTTTATGAGAATAAAATACCTATTTTCAATCTGTAAAATCAATCAAAGTTTATCGTAAGAGCGCTGCATAAAATTTGGTTTGTTTTGGGGAGATTGTTATTGTGCTTTAAATTATTAAATTAGTCGTCAGGCTAGGCAGTAGCCTATTTCGAGCAGGGGATCACTCAATTTTCTTTCAGTGTAAGAAAAAAATTAAGGACCTGTAGTTTCTAAGATAAGTTCAAACTTCGATAGAACGACCTGCACATGTATAGATAGTCTATATGTATAGATAGTTCTGAAATGACGGGTACCTATTGACGGGTATCGTATTGATGCGTACGAGTATATTTATAATATGTACGTGATACACACACAAACACTTTTGTAATTGGTTATCTTGGACAGATAACATTCAGTTATCTGTTCCATTTCAACGAATTTAACGATTTGCAGTTTAACTAGTTTAGAAGAGGTCTACAGATTTCAATTTTTAAATAAAATACACTCACACTCAGATTAAATGTCGTAATTAATATTCGCACTAACACATCTACGTAAAACAATTATTAAGAAATGGGGCATGTCATTTTAGCTTACACGATCACTACTATAACATTTTATTTCCAAAATAACATCACACCAAAAACTAATAATTACATCTATACAACCCAAAAACATTTGGAGTGCTTTATTTTGGTTTTATAATTAGTCCTTAAAACGACCAGTGCAAGCGGCATAACGCTTAACGACTAAGATTATAACAGATATTCTTAATTACATTTTTACTTTCTTAAGTACATACTGTTTTGTAGTTTGCATTTGATTTTCCTTGATTGTTTTAAATACAAATACTTATATTCTGCGTTTAGGATGATTTATGACGTCTAGCGTTAGATGCATTTTTATATTTTTAAGAGCACCATTGTACAATATTTTGCTAAATCTTGTTCCATACTTTAGAGTTGCCTGGAAGAGATCGCTGACTTGGTGAAAAGGTCGCCTTTGTGTATCTTCTTAGTTGAAGTTATTTTGATGTATTTGTAATTTATCTGTATTTGGTGCACAATAAAGAGTTATTGTATTATATTGTACGAGCTGACCCAGCAAACTTCGTATCGCTTGACATTAGTGCTTCGATAGTAGCGCAGTCTATTGGATCCAATGTGAAATGCTCCAAAATTAACAACTACTTTTATTAAAAAAACATTTTCCAGGGGACCAAATTGTGAATCTAAACCATTTTCGAATTCCTTTGAACACACACAAAACATTTCATCAAAATCCATCCAGTCGTCTAGAAGGAGTTTAGTAACAAACACACGAACGCCAGAATTATATATGTATAATTCTGGTGGTGGTAGTTTTAATTAAATATATTTATTTTATATATATATATAAAATTGTACATATAATACTTTTGAAGCGTTTGTCAACAATCGAATAAACTAAAACTTGCGCACACGAACATAAAAGCATATCAAAAAAAATAATATGTAACCATACTTCAGTTAAACATGATTTTCGCTCATTAATTAAACTGATTTTGTTGTAGTAGACAAAATGCTTTTTTGTGTAGGCTAGTGTTGATGGAATTTGATATTTACAAGTAACTTCATAATGAAGAAACACCCATTGACTGTTTAAATGATGTTGATATTAGTTTATATTTAATAGGTACTGACTAACATAACTTACTTATTTCGTACACAATGCTAGACATTATAAAATACGTGAAAAACAAGTTTTTTTTACAATTTTTTTAATGTGACATCATAATATACGTGCGTAAGAATATGAAATTAAATGTCTTGTAGTCATATACTAGTTATTAATATTGTTTGATTTAATTAAATAAATAATTACTGCGAAATCTGTTTTTTTTTTTCATTAAAATAATATAGCTAAATATTATAGTAGTTTTTCTCACCCGTCCCCGATAATAGTGTCGATATCGATAGAAAATCATCGGTAGGTACATGCCCAACACAATATAATTATGACATTTGTCAGAACTACCAACATAAAAGTGATTGGTGTTAGGGTCTCCATATTGGTATATGCGCAGAAGGTAATTAACACTCAGCTTTGCATTTTATCTATGGAAGTCCCGCCTCTTATTACGTAGTATTTATATACTCTTTGGATGTGACACTGAATGTGCTAGTCACTAGTGTCCTCACAACGCGGTGCAGATGTAAAACAACTGTATGAGTATGCGTTGCGAGCAAGGTCCTGAAGGAACGAATGACCAAAAATATGTATAGTGTTTCTATACAAAGGGAAGACGGGATGATAATACCAAACCCAACGAGTGCTGTTTGTACACCGATTTATTATTAATAAAAATGTCACAATGTATAACAAGAAATGCTGACGCAAAATATTGCGTTCATCACGCTTGAACTAATTATTATTGTACTTTAAACAGTGTGCTTGTTTGCTAACCTTAAACTTAAAATAAAGGTATGAAAGATAACACTACAAAAACGGACTCTAAATATTTCATTGGTACAACGCGATTTGATAATTATTTTTTCGAAAGATAGCAAATGTTTCCGAAATGGTCCCTAATAAATTTAATAATATCCTACTATTCGTTTTTTTTATGATAATGGAAGGACAATAAGCAGACGGATTTCCTTATGATGAGAAATTTACACCACCTAGAGCCACCAAAGGTGGTGATGGTGCTTTGCCAACCTGAAGTCGGGATTTTAGCCCTCAAGCAAAAGTAAGTTAACAGCTACTTTATCCACTGAATCGGAACACTTCAACGGCAAGCACTGAACTTATGGCGACAGGAAGAATTTACTAATGCGGAAGACACGGCAACATGGCCTAAAAGTCTTAGCCAGCCCAAGAAAGGTGCAAGTTAACCTAAAAAAATATACAACTACCTATATCTTTCTTTCCTTATGTTTGGTCTTCACGTTAGAATTTTGCCATTAGTCAAGTAGAAATTTTCATCAAATTTTATATCAATTTTAATCAATTATAATTAGTCATCAGTCATAAGTCGTCAGTAAGTCATGTCAGGCTCTTAGGTAAAGCGCAGGCCCCATAAATCAAGCTCAAGGTATGTTGGGGTAAGGGCGGACGGATTTTACGCCCATTGGAAAGATGTTGGAAAAACTGATTTTTCTCAATATCTGTTCGAGATAAAATTCTAAAATGTGGTGCTAATGTTAATTTGGTAAGCGTTAGTTAGCTTTATATTTCCCTTGTTCCTGTGAACTCAACAGTTACTGTTTTTCATGCATGCAAAAACAACACTTACTTTTTTTTTACTATGGCAAAAAAAAAACCTTCGGGGGTAAGTTCGGACGTTCTTTTCAATCCGCTTCTACTGCTCTAAGAATAAGATACATTAAGGAATATATCCGATCATTAATGCTCTGTAACATATGAAAAACTTAGTTTCATACACTTTAGCACACTAATTCTTCAATCTAATTTGTTATTTTTTTACAAATAAGCGTCCGATCTTACCCCAGGCCTTACTTTTTTTACATTTTGCGATACTCAAACTTTATCGCGCCAAGGTATGACCCATCCAGATTCGAGGGAAAGATCGGATGTGATTTGGAAGTAGGTGTTAGATTACTTATGGAAATATTAGCGAAAGCAGGCTATATAACTAAGCCTATAATTATATGTAAGTGTGTGTATAAGTCGTAGTGTATGTTTGTGGATGGACCTGGGTATATCATTCGGCTTATTCTTATAACATACAGTAAGTGAGTACAAGCAGAATGTAGAAAAATCTAAGTTCAGAATGATTTTCAGAATAATAAGTGGGTGTGTGGGTAATCAGGTTTTTAATTAACCTGTTTAATATTTATAAGGAATATTTACAAATTGATAAACTTTTATTGAATACCTACATACAAACCTTAGTTTTATATTTTTGGAAAATCAGCTTACATTATTATAAGTCATTAAGTAGTTAAAAGTAAAATCAGTTTAACTCAGTGTCATGATAGAAAACACAATACCTAGTAAAATTTGTAGTTAAATATTGTGTTATGAAAATAATATGATGTAGGCGTAACAATAAAATCAAATTTTAATTAACAAATATGAAAGACGTATTAAGTAAAATAATCTTAAAAAAAGAAATACTTACTTGTTAAAGTGAACTATAATAAAACAGTGATTTTGTTGAAAAAAATCAATTACAATCAATCACATATATCCGCTTTTTAAATGAATCTTATTTTTTAAATCAACTTGCCGTATTTAAAATCTTAAATTTGGTCTCATCAATACTAAATTGACGTCAGTCTTACAGCTCTACTGATAGATACGTTTAAGTTAATTAATAATTACTTAATACTAATCAACGATGATTTGATTCCTGTCTTTTTTAGGACTTTGTCACTGATTGTGGATACATTGATACCGAAGTGTCGTAAAGAAACAGCGTACATTTATTCTTTATAATTTACTGCTATTTTTAGATCTTCTTGGGTAAATAAAATAGATCGACTTTTTTCTGGTATAATTTCGCTGCATCTACAAGTAAATAAATATATATTAAATACCACTAATAATTATATATTAAATACCACTAATAAAAAAAAAATAATAGCAAAGAAGTTTGAATGGTAATTAAAATTAATTGAAATCTATCACTATGATGACCTTGATCAATGGTGATCTTTTGCCAACCAAACACAATAAACACTCATATATAACTTAAAACCGTAATATTAAGTTTATTTTAGCATAATAATGATTTCAGTAGTATAAAAATGAAAAGAAACAGTGACAGACTCCTACTTTTTAATAACTACAGAATAAAACTACTGACTAACTCGTAGTTTAGATACAAAATATTAATTCAAAATTTGACATTCACTGCCTCGTTTAACATTGGTGAAGACCAGACGATTTCATCCGATCTTTACCCGTCAGGGATAGGTACGGATATCAGCTGACAGCGATCTTAGACATGACTTGATTAGAGCTAACTAGCTATTGCTACCTAAAACCGAGTATTTAGAAGAAATAATAACAAAATAAGCAGTATTTTTTGATAAATAGCAAAACAAAAATGCGTGGGCAAGATCGGATAAAAGAAAATTTCACAAAAATTACCTTGGTTTTCTAATTTCACTATAACACACGTTCAGAACGTCGGAGCGGCTGGCGAAAACTGAAGGCCGATGCAAAATAAAATGGCGTTGTACGCAATGTTCTCACCATTAATAAATACCGTTGCGTTTGGATAAATTTTGATGTATACGATCTTAACCCGTTTCCGTTCTTACCCCAACATACCTCATGTAATGAGATTTGGCGGTAACGAGGAAAACACGATAAGCTAATTTATGATTATTTGATCAGTGTTGCAAACTTGATGGTTTTTCCACCAGCACTAGCGCTTTTTTAAGATTCCTAGTGATATTTTCTCTCTATTTAGCGCTTTTATTTTCTTTGGTGGTTTCTAGTGTTTTTTTAAGTGGAAACTCTCAAGACATATTTCAAAGAGAAACTACATTCCGTTGCAGATTTTCACCGTTACGAACATGAGTTAATATGTAAAGATTTAAAGATGCTGTACATAACTACATTAAAAAAAATTACATCCAAAAAATGGTACCAGATTTGGATCATATTTTAATTGTTTATGTATTAGTGTAATTTGAGAAACTGTTTTTGAAAAATCAAAAATAATAATTTCATCACCTACCTACAATTTTTTAATAACAATATAAATGTATCTTCACTACTTACACTATGGAATGCCGTAAAGGGATTCATTATGAGTTTAATTAACAATCTTTAGTATAAGTGTATAGTCTATGTTAACAGATAAATATATAAGTTGAGAGTGGTATGTTATTTGTGTAAAATTCATTTAAAATAAATAGAATATTTAAATTTAAATTAATTTCAAATATATAAATAGATTTTTTTTGTAATTAGTACATTACTGTATGTATATCATTGAATAATAATTGGTGCCCGATTTGTAATATTCATGTAATTTGACGTAAATGTAAACTTAAATAATGTAAAACCAATGTTAAAACTTAAATCTGATAAAAAATGGTGGAATCTAGTGGCTATTTCATATTCAAATTTCTAAAATCTGGCAACAATTTGCTTTTGATCAGGCACTTAAAAAATAGAAGTGGCAATACCGGTTGCCATTTGCCAAATGCCAAGTGCCAAATTCAGAGCTTCAGTGTGACCAGATTCAGTATTTTAATACTTTTTCAGTATATTTCATCGATTTTGCCGAACATCAGTATATTTTCAGGTATATTGCTGGTAGTCAGTATTTTTGG
>NJDC01004322.1:148985-161642 GCA_002245475.1 Calephelis virginiensis
TCATACTTCGGTTGAAACAATGTAATCCATGATTGTGGCTACGAATTGCTGCCCCACCCACCTTATTCGGCGGATTTAGCCCCCTCGCATTATCATTTATTTCCAAATTTAAAAAAACACTTGGGTGGCTCGAAATTTTCGACCAAAGATGAGGTGATAGTCGCAGTAAACGTCTATTTCGCCGACCTTCCGGAATCTTTTTTTTTTTCGAGGGGATTAACAAGTTGCAGGTCAGGTGGAAGAAGTGTGTTGAGCTAGATGGAGACTATGTCGAAAAATAAAAATAAATTTAGACCCATTTTTCTGTCATTTTCTTGGTCGGGCTTAGAACTTTTGGATCTACCCTCGTATAATATATTAGAAACACACATACACAGACAAAAGTACTGTTCGCATAATTTTTTCTGTTTAAAAAAATAATAAATCTTTCATATACAAAAAAGTTATGTGAATAGCTATAATTTTAGTTAAAAAATAGTGAACCGGCGCGTTTTATACGTAATTTTTCAATGTTTTAAGTTTAATTAAAGATTGTATTAGTTCCTAGACCTTGAAAATGAATAAAAGAATAAAAATAATAATGATTTTTATTGATTATTTTATTTTTTAAAGTTAAAATGAGGTGGACGCGAACTGGTATACCAATTTTATAAATCAGCCAGTTTGCGTCCACCGTGGACGCGAATTCATCTTACTATCTCTAACTTGATCCTTTATTTTAATATAAAGAAATATGTTATAAGGATGGGATATTGTTTTGTTTTTAACATTATTATTATGCTTATTAAAATAGCCAATTTGCGTCCACACAATTATGGTAATAGAAAAAGATATAGATGTCGAAATTTACCTGGACGCAAACTGGATGGACGGATTATACTATATACCAGTTTGCGTCCACTTATTTATTTAAATACTAAATCTTAAGTACCTGTGGACGCGAATTCATCTTACTATCTCTAACTTGGTCCTTTATTTTAATATAAAGAATTATGTTATAAGGATGGGATTTTATTTTGTTTTTAACATTATTACTATGCTTATTAAAATAGCCAATTTGCGTCCACACAATCATGGTAATAGAAAAAGATATAGATGTCGAAATTTACCTGGACGTAAACTGGATGGACGGATTATACTATGTACCAGTTTGCGTCTACTTATTTATTTAAAATACTAAATCTTAAGTACCTGTTTTATAAAATTAAATCAGAAAGTTATAAATAGGTGGTGACCAGTAGAGTGCATTGTATAATCCCATCGAGACTAGTACCCACCACCGCTCTGGAAGGGAACAAGCGCATCAAACTGTTTCTGTCTTCTTCCACTTATACACAAACAGCTATATGATAAATTTTAAGTTCATAAAGACAAAGAAATTGACAAAGGTGCGACTAGGACACACACGATTAGCCTAAGATACTTAGTTCCACAATGCGATAGATGGCAAACCTATTGCCAACCGGGCACATGTCCTCTCCCGGATGACGATGTTTTCATTAGAAAATAATAAAGTTAAAGAGCATATCAAGAACGAAAGAGGGAGCACGATAGGTAAAATCTCTAAGAGAAAATTGACTGCAGATCTAACAAAATCTTTTAAATTTTTTAAAATTTAGAAGATTTTGTTAGATTATTAGATAGATTATTAATATAAGATAGATTATTAATATGATTTTTGATAGATTATTAATTTTTTGTTAGGGTTTTATATTCTAAAATTAAGATATTGTGGATGCGAAAAAAAGAAAAATTATATGACGTAGTGGTGACCTGCCTGCTATAAACAATCAATAATGTAATTTTGGGCTCCAAATCATCTGAGCTGCCAACAGTAATGAACTAATGAATGACGATTAGAAAGAAAAAGTCGTATCTACATTTGAATGCAAATGAAACCAAATTAGCACATGAAAGAGATGTAGTCAGAACATATTCAATAGTTTTAGTAGACATAGTACCTCTGGAACAAATAAATGAATTTGTTTATCCCGGTAGGGCTTTTTGCAGGGATAGTTTGATTGACGGCAATCGTAACAATAAGATCAGAGAAAGAGTGAAATTAAAAATAAGTATTTTGTTGCAATAATAAGTAAGGGCATGTTCCGTTGTTTCGTTTATGTTCTAAGAATGGCAGATGAAAGATTGCCAGTACAGACATACATTGCGAAATTTGATGGACGTACTAAGTTACCCGGGGAGACCTAAATTGACATTCTATGGGTAATTTAACCTAGGGCCAACTCTTGCTATCACAGTCTCCATAACCAGTTTCTTTGTATGAAAAAAGTAATGAAAGTGAAGGAAGCTAGTGACACTTGGTACTCGATATTCTCTGCTAATCCAGTAAGAGACTGGGTGTGAAAATATGTATTTTATAAAGAAAAACTTAAAACCCAACATTTCTATAAATTTTCTTATTAAAATATCCCCTTAACCCCTTTATAAGTTGGTGGACGCAAACTGGTACATGGGTGGATGCAATCTGGATTTTGTGGACGCAAACTGGCGAAATCGCCTTATTTTGATTATTTTAATTATTAAAAAATAATCACTAGTCATTTTGGCTAAAACTCAGCTTCATCCTAAAATAGACTATACTACAGCTGCGTTACAATATTAGTTAATTTAAAACTAGATCTAGAACATTTTTATATTTTACCTCTTACCTGCAAACTCCACTAAGTGGACGCGAATAGGCGAAACAACCCTATAATATATAAATAATAAAAAAATAATAATAAATGATTGGGTTTTCACTATTTAAAGCATATGATTCAAATTTAGAAATCTAATACAATATGTTGATATTTCATAGAAGTTTAGTGCAAGTGGTTAAGTGCTTAGTCCAGATGTATTTTCCATATTACAAAAAAACTGCTTCATCAAAGTATTTCAAATATTGTTGTAGGTACATCAAAGCTGTCTCCAAAGGTGGGTTGATGAGAAGCAAAGAGGAAATATAAGCAGAAAAGTTTTGTGCCCTCAGTGTAAAGCAGAATATATTGTTGTGTTTCCTTCAATGGGTGCCTTTGTAGCCTTACTTGATGCTATGGAAGAGATCACACACAAGATAAGCCCCTTCATAGCTGGAGGAGTGTTGCTTGGATCTATATATTGGATTGCTATTACATATGGTGCTGTAACTGTGATGCAGGTTAGTAAAATCAATATTTTAACTTGTGATTTTATATAGTTTTGCCAAAGAAAAAAGCGAAGTTTTGAGTATTTTGGGCCTTGCATTCAAATCCCTTTAGTTATTGAATTAAAAAAACTATTGATATCCATTTCATTGTTTTGGTGTTTTTTTTATAATATTGGAAGGCAAACAAGCAGAAGGATTTCCTGGTGTTAAGAAATTCACGCTGCCTAAAAACACCAAAGGTGGTAATGGTGCGTTGCCAACATGAGGCCGGGATGTAAGGCCTCGAGTAAAAGTAAGTTTATCGGCTACCTTATCCTCCAAACTTGAACACATCAAGGGCAAGCATTGATGTTATGGCGGCAGGAATAGGTCTGGCGGTGGTATCAATCCAGGCAAGTCGAATTGCGAAACTCTACCATCTAGTGACATGTCACGGTATTAGTGATAATAAGTCTATGCTCTCCTTTTACGAGTTGCAATAAGCCATATGGTCTATTCTGCAAAGGAGCCTAAACAATCACGGGGATTTTTTTTACAATCGGATTTGAATCGCAGCCACACACTGATAAGATCCAACAAAAGAAACTCAGCGGGCTTGTCTTTTTTCAATACTAATAGTAACATTATAATATAGACTCAACAAAGATTTCATTCATTCCGTGATGTGATGGTAGGAACTTTGCGGAAATCCATTATAACAGATGTAAAATAAGCCTTTATTTTGCTAATTCCGCGTAAGCAGGGTAACTGTTGCGGCAAATAATCCTCCAAATGACACAAGCCTAACTAACGTTTTCACGCCCACCTCCGCGACCAGAACACGAATAAAGGTAGAGCTCGGGAACATTATAAATTGCCGCGTCCTTCGCATGTGACAACCCTGCCTAAAGCTTCCACCTCCCACCTCCTCGACCAGAACACGAATAAAGTCCGAACTCGGGAATCAAAACCACTTGTCACGTCCTTCGCTATCTTTATCGAAGAACTCATCACAGAGAACTTGACGTACGTTTTGCCTCGACGCCAAGGCATCCTCAGGAAATCAACCGTACCGTACAAACGATGACACAGGAGTGACTTGCTGCTGCCTAGATTGCCCTCTTATATAGACCAAACACCCCAATATCACTTTATTGAATCAGGCGTTACTTTGCGGAAATCCATTATAACAGATGTAAAATAAGCCTTTATTTTGCTAATTACGCTTAAGTAGTGTAGTAGTGGCCAACCCCAATATCAACTATTCGTAATCGCTTTAGGAATCGATGGTGTGATTTTGTGCGACTCCATTGCTGTTAAAAATTCCGAATAGTGGGAAATTCAATATATTTATTTGTTCATTCTGTTGTTTTGTTCTGGACACATTATTGTGTTTTATGATTTTTAATGATTTCAAAATTTTTTCGTAGAAGTGATCACTAGCCAAATTGTAACCAGTTTCCAAAAGATGTTTTGCGAAATGGAATTTATCGAAATGTTCATTTCTGTTTAAGAAGTGGAGGCACTGGCGAGTACGTATTCCATTTGGAGGGCTTGAAAGGATTAAGAGTGAAAAGTTGCAAGACCCGAGTGTAGGAAGCATGTATGAGAGTCAAGTTCAAGACAGGCTGAATAGTGTGTACCTACTGGACTTAGACGTGGATGACTGTTGGAATGTTTTGAAAGATAGTATGGTTGGTCTTGCGAAAGAGGTATGTTGGAGTGCAAAGATGCTCAAGTCTATGAATGGTGACGCATGGTGGGATGAGGAGGTAAAAGTCTCCGTTGAAATAAAGAAGAAAGTTTGGCTAGACTATGTAGCATGTTTGCAGTCAAATGACAGTATGAAAGATTTGAAGACAGAAATGTACCGTTGTTGCAAGAATATCACCAAGCACTTAGTGAAAGAGAAGCTCGAAAGGGAAATTATGAATTAGAAGAGAGGTTGGCTAACAACTTCGAGATGAACACCAAACTCTTTTGGAGGGACGTGACGAAGTCTCGGAGTTGTTCGTCTGCCTCCAGAATGAATAGAATTAAGTCTAAGAGTGGTGATATTCTTGCAAGCACGCATGACGTGTTAAAACGGTGGAGTGAATTTTATGGAGATATGTATGAATTTGCCCAAGATGCTGCCGCTGAGTCCGAGTACTCATATGACTCGGAAATAGCGGAGGCATCTGACGGCATTATGATGGAAGAAGTTGAATGGGCGATAAGAAGTATGAAATATGGTAAGGCCGCGGGAGTAGATATGGTTATAGCTGAGATGATCAGACTTGGTGGTCCTGCCGTCCAGGGCTCTTCCTGGGTTCTTTGTAACAAATGTTGGAAGACCGACAGAGTACCCGAAGACTGGCGACGTGCGGTCATCGTGCCCTTGTATAAAGGCAAGGGTTCACGCATGGACTGTACAAGTTACAGGGCCATTAGTTTGACCAGTTTAGCATTAAAAGTGTATGGAAAAATAGTTGAAAGGAGAATGCAAGGGATGTCCGATGGAGCTCGGGGTTTGTGGGAGGTTCAAGGTGGTTTCAGGTCTGGAAGAGGATGCACGGATCAAGTGTTTTCGCGCCGCAACATTGTAGAGAAGCATCTGGCTGTTGGTCAAAGATTTTCTGCGGTTTTGTGGATCTCGAAAAAGCGTTTGATAGGGTTGTACGTCAGGAACTTTGGGACATTTTGCCAGATTATGGGATAGTCGGGTCCTTGCTGCGTGCGGTGCAGTCAATGTACTTAGACTGTAAAGCATGCGTGCGGGTGGATGGCAACATATCGCTTTGGTTTGATATTAATATTGGCGTCAAGCAGAGTTGTGTGTTGCCAGCACGCTTGTTTATCTTATATTTGGACAAATGTCTTTAAAGGTTAAGATCATTGAATGTAGGAATGCGTATGGGTGACCAAGTGGTAAACTGCCTGCTTTATGCAGATGATGCTGTACTTTTGGGCTCTACACCATCTGAGCTGCAAACATTGGTCACAGTTATGGAAGGAGATTGTAAAGAATGGGGCTTACATTTGAATGCGATGAAAACTAAAATAATGGTGCTTGAAAGAGACGTAGCCAGAAGTGATGTAAGAGTTTTGGTTGATGATGTAGTGCTGGAACAAGTGAATGAAATTGTATATCTTGGCTGTGCTTTTAGCAGGGATGAAAGGTACATCGCGGATGTAGAGAGGAGAGTGAGTGCAGGGAATAGTGTGAATGGAGCGTTGGGTAAGCTATTCCAAAGCGAGGTTTTGAGTCAAAAAGCTAGACTCGCTTTGCATAATTCTGTGCTTATTCCAACGTTATTGTATGGAAGCGAGAGTTGGGTATGTCAGAAAGAGCATGAAAGTAGGATAAATGCGGTCTAGATGAGAGCACTACGGAAAATCTGTAGTGTAACGCTCGCTGACCGCATTCGTAACAGTGAGATCCGAGAAAGAGTGGGATTGAAAGAAAGTGTTCGTGTTAAAATGCGAAAGGGCATGCTTCACTGGTTCGGTCATGTGGAAAGAGTATCAGATGAAAAATTGACAAAGCAGATATACAATGCGAATGTGGATGAATGTAGGTACCCGGGGAGACCATAGCTGACATTCCACGATCAGATCAATCGAATATTATCCGAGGGTGGTGTCAAGAGTCTCCGAAACCGGCGTGTTTGTATGAAAAGGGGTATGAATGTGAAGGAAGCAAGACAGGTTTGTCAGGATCGTGAGGTCTGGCACTCGATACTCTCTGCCTACCCCGTAAGGGACTTAGCGTGAAGATATGTATGTATGTGTTCATTCCTGTACGCCGCTATGTGTTCTTTGTAAAATGTTTGAAAACTACGACCTGTTAGACCTATATATGTTCCGTTACATTCAGAACACTGAAGTTTATAAATACCAGACTTATCTTTATTGTCTAATTTGGTCTTACCATTACAATTTTTTCTTAACGGATTACGTGTTCGAAAAGCAAAGTCTATATTATTAGACTTTAGGGAGCGTTTAATCTTTTTGGAAATTTGTCCCTCATAAGTGAAACTAGATTTGTAGCTAATAATATTTTCTGGTGGTACGGCATAAAATAATCGTAACATTGCTGTCTTGGTTTTTTTTTATACAAGTGGAGGCAAACGAGCAAGTGGGTCACCTGTTGGAAAGTGATCACCGCCGCCCACGGACATCCGCAACACCAGGAGTATCACAGATGCGTTGCTGACCTTTAAGGAATGAGTACGCTCTTTTCTTGAAGGTCCCTAAGTCATAATTGTTTGGGAATACCACCCTCGGTAACTGATTCCACAAAGGTGTCGTGCGAGGAAAAAATTCCTTCGGAATTGCACAGTTGTAGATCGCCACGCATAAAGGTGATGGGCATGATAATTTAAACTCTGTCACGAAGTCCGAAGGTGGAAATCAGCAGCTACAATTAAACCAAACAACTCCTCAGAACATTCCTCATGATAGATGCGGTAGCAAACATTGAGGAGCCAACATCTCTACGCAGCACCAAGGAATCAAGCCGATTGGTAATTGCTCGGTCATTGACAATTCGAATTGCTCTTCGTTGAATGCGATCAAACGGAAGGAGCTGGTATTATGGAGACCCTGCCCAGAGTTGAGATCCATATGCAGCCGAATTTGCGCTTTGTATAGTTGTAAGCGATGACCCATCGCTTACCTTGAAATACTGTCTCGCTTTACTAAGCACACCAAGTTTTTAGAGGCTATTTTAGCCTTCTCCTCCAGATGACCACCAAATTGAACATCACTCGAAATGTCAATGCCAAATATACCAATGCAGCCTGCATTGGTATATTAGCAGCAGCTAGGGAAACGCTCTCAAATCGAGGAGATGCGACAAAGATAATCTTTTTAGCGGAAAACGCGCAAACTTGTCTTGCTAGGGTTAAATTGCAGCAAATTTTGCTGGCCCCAAAACGAAATTTCAGACAGAAGATTGTCAATATTAGACACAAGTTGGTTCTGGCTCTTAATGATAAGTTCCCGAGATATATTATGCTGGCCAAACAATAAGGCTTCCCCAGTTGTGTCGTCTGCATAGCAATGAGTGTTACTTATTTGCAACATGTCATTGATATGCAAAAGAAACAGAGTAGAAGAAATCTTACAGCCTTGGGAAACACCAGCATTGACAAGCTTGGACTCCGAGCACATGCTGTCGACAACGACCTTGATGCTACGCTCCGTCAAAAAACTAGTGACCCATTTGCATAATTTCTCAAGAAGATCGTAATAAGGAAGCTTCGATAGAAGCGCCTTGTGCCACACCCTATCAAAGGCTTTGGCTAAGTCTAAACTGACAACCAATTCTTCTCCCTTGTTTTCGACTGCTTGCGCTCATCGGTGTGTTAAGTAAACTTAAAGATCACCAGCCGAACGACCACGACGAAAACCGTATTGACGGTCATTTAACAGCTCCTTCTCCTCTAGGTACTTAAAGAGCTGGCAGTTTGTTATGGATTCCATAACTTTGGAAAGCGGTCACCTTTTTTTAGGGATCGGGTGTACTAAAGCGGTCTTCTATGAACTCGGTACAATGCATGATCAATAGGAGAGCCGGAAAAGTCACGTTGAAACCGGTGCCAGCTTGGGAGCACACACTTTGAGAACAATCAGAGGAATACCATCGGGCCCACACGGCATATTGACGTCCAATGAAATAAGTGTTCTATGCATTGAACTCTGCAAAAACTTTATTTCTGGCGTAGACACTTCATACCGCGGGATGGTCGGTGGCGTGTTTCCCATGGTCATCTAAAGTCGAGTTAGAAGGAAAAAGGGAGCCTAGGCGCTCGGCTTTATCTTTCGCATCATAAGCGAGCGAGGTATCACTCTGGTGTAGAGATGGTAATGATGGCTTCGCGAAATTTCCTTGGAGAACCTGGGTGAGAGACCAGAACGCTCTTGTTCCCGAAGGTAAACGCGCTAATTTCTCGGCAATTCTGCTAATGTGCTCAGACTGCCTTGGCAATGGCTTTTTTGAAAGACCTAGAGGCAGAGTTATACTCTTTTTTAAGTAACCTGGTGTTTTCATCACAAGACTTCGCTGCCGCGTGCCAGGCCTGGTAGCATTTCCGCTTATGGCTAAGTGCCATCTTACAGGAACGACTGAAGCAAGGCTGGGATTTGCCACCAATGGGCACTGAAGAGAACGGAATATAAAGTTCCATACCCTGCAGCACCACATCAGTGACAGATCAGACATCAGACATCAAAAACGATGTCTAGATGAACCTGCGAGAAGAAAATCTGCCTCCATAGGTAAGATGCAAAAAAAGATCGCAATCCGTCTCAATCTGCTGACCTGCTGCTAATGTCACTATACACTCGACGTCGGCCCGATGGTTGTAGCCGTACACAAGGTGTAATAGACACATCACTCCGGATTAAGCAGTGGTCGGAAGGTCCAAGAGTGCCCCTCTTCAGAGAGTCTCAACAGAGACTTTACAGTTCTCTAGATGAGAGGTCAGCAGATTGTCTAATAGTGTAGGCGCATAATCCCCCACATCCGGAATTCGCGTAGGTGAAGTTACCAGTTGCGTGAGATCATAGTACAGAACAAATTCGTGAATAGATCTTTCCGCATGATCGGTGAAAAGCGAACCAAGCCAATCAGCATGGTGGGCGTTAAAATCGCCAAGAATCACGATCTCCGCGGATGAGATCTGCTCAAACAGAATCGCAAGCTATTGCATGTGCTCGACGAGCCGGTCTGTTTCGGCATTGCCGGTATGTGACTTATACAGGCACGCGTAGACACGTGGGTGGTCCGTCTGTTACACGTAGACACGTCAGCTGTCAACGCGCAGCCAAAGAATGGACAGGTCTTTCCCTCAAGATTGATTTATTTTCATCTGGCACTGTAATTTATCTGGCACTGTCAGAGTTCTTTCTGTTCCCTAACGTAAAAACCACATGGAAGATCAAAGATTTTCGACAGACGACGAGGTTAAGCCAGCAGAAGAAGCATATTTTGACTTCGAATCAAAGAAGGTTTAGGAAGAATCATTTTCTTTTCAATGCTGTAAATGTTTTAAATGGGGGATGGCAGAAACACATCGAACTTGTTGGTGATTATGTAGAAAATAAATGTGCAACGGATTTAGTATGGGATTATTTTCTTGGTCAGACCGAATACTTCGTAACAACCACGAAACTAACTTATTTGAATATTTTCCATATCATCATGTCGAGTTGTATTTTAGCATGCGAAAAAGCAGTTGACATAGATCAGTCGTATTACGTAATATACAATATGAACATACTGTTCATCAGAGTCACTAAAACAGAATCACTAAAAGAAGTATTTTAAACAAACAGTATAATGACAGTAACTAACCAGTTCCTCTATGCAATACGTGGAAAAAATTGACTCGAGGTCAAAGATAATATATGTAGATGATAAATTTATCTACGAGTATGTAAAAGGTTTCTAAATTGTTTTCCCAAACCGTTTCTGAGATATTGCAATACAAAAAGTTGTAAGCGTCATTGTATGCACATGTTTCCACCCTCTGAGGTAGTGTACTTAATATGTTTTTTTAAGTAGTTTCCTTAGTAGGCTATTACACAGGCCTGTTGTGATTCGGTATAGTTAAGAACTATAGTATAATAATAAGTATCCGCAAGGGTTAAGATTGATAAATGTGAAAGAGTTAAAAAAAACAGTAGCTAAACATAAACTTTACTCGTCCGATTCATAATCAATATTATAATCATAAAATGCCGAAAATAGTGTTAAGCAGTTTTTCCGGAGCAGGTGAGAGTACAGAGTATTTTTTTTTGTACGTACCGTGTCGGTGGGGGATTTCAAAATGTTATTAATTGTGTTTTGAACCATTTGTTAAGTCGACTAGTGAATAATGAAGTATCCAATCAGTCGTGCAATTCATATTGCTTTATCAGATGCAGCGGTTTATCGGATAATGATATTGTCGATCCGGTGACCACATTATAACTTTTATCATACAGGTGTGTTTTGTAGATAAGTGTCAGACGCAAAAATCAGGCTTATAAATAAATTAGCTATCATTACTACATTACATTACTTCGCAATCCTACAGAAAATCACAGGATGAGGGTCACATTTGTCGACGCCCCTTCTCGGTAGTATATTAGTAGTATATAATAATTAAAAATGTGTCTTCACGCCGCCTATTTATGAAGAATTTACAGAGACACAAATAGGACACCCACGAATAGCCATGACCCATGATGTGATTGGTGGCAAGCGTATCGCCAACCGGCCACATATCTAATCCAGGGCAACTTTATTTCTGTTGGAAAGTTGAAAATACACAATTTAATTGTTTTTGTCGCTACACTCAGGGATCGAGCTTAAGATCTCAAGAAGTCAAGACCGACGCCGGGTCGCTAGACCACAGACGCAAATGGTATAATATAATAAATACATAATACATACGAAGTTCGTACAAGTGACAGAGATTTTTTGGTATACGGGCTATCTAAAGGACACACTTTTTTGGTATATGTGTAGTCAAATAACACACTTTTTAATATTGTAGTGCATTGGTGCCGATTCGCTTGGTACAAACCAGTCTAAACTAACCTAAAATTAGATTTAGAGCTGTCTAATGACGTTTGGTATTATGCTGTACACATCTAAACTAAAATTTTAGCTTGACAGATCTAAAACATTTTAGTTGTTCAATTAGGTTTTTCGTATTCTGATGTGCATGTTTTATGTCAAATTTCACTTAAAATTACAAATGTCACTTAAAATTTAGAGGGATTTTTTTAGAAGACGATTAAATTAAGTTTCCATATAAACTACTCTTGTTTTATTACAATTGATTGTTAAGTTCTCGTAGGGTACCTAGCTGAAGATAGCCCTATGATTAAAATAGAAAATTTTATATCAGCATTGTTGTAGATTCGTCTAAAAAGTACTTACCTACGAAATTATAATTCTATAATTCTAACATTAATTTAACATGATCGCCTGCGTGACCGCTGGGTCATTTGACTTCATGAGATTCCGGGTTCGATTCCTGGGTCAGGCAACAAAATGAAATTCCGGTTTTTTTTTTTAAATTTTCTATTTAAAAATTAGATTGGATATGTGATCAGTTGGTGGTAAGTTTGCCACCTATCACATAGTTAGACATGAAAATTTGAACCCTTTTAGTATCTAGTGCTGTATATTTAATAAAGATACCTTTGATATCCCATAAATAAATCAAAGTCACATCTCAATTCCCAATCAGCTAAACATTAAAGATTTTATTGCTACTATATTTCATTAGCATTACCATGTATTTGGCTATAAAATTTACCAAAAAGGTACCTAAGTACTTAGCTACATAAATGTATAATAGGTAATTGGTGTTCTCTTCTTGTAAATTTAAACATCTGCCTATTGTTTATTGCATGCGGTAGCATTTTTAACCTAACAAAAACAGGTAGTCAGTAGATGTCCTAACCGTTAGTAGGTACTTACAAAAACTTTAATTTATTTTACAAATTCACATGCTTACACATCAAGTTCTTA
Organism: Calephelis virginiensis; assembly: GCA_002245475.1. Taxonomy (NCBI): domain Eukaryota; kingdom Metazoa; phylum Arthropoda; class Insecta; order Lepidoptera; family Riodinidae; genus Calephelis; species Calephelis virginiensis. Next base: position 161,624 of record NJDC01004322.1, read on the forward strand.
AAACCACAAACTGAAACTT